>CAEGAG010093390.1:0-125259 GCA_903067065.1 Brachyrhaphis terrabensis
TATATATATATATATATAAGCTACATAGTTAAGTGTAGATTGTTTGTATCTGCACATGTGCAATGTTGTGTTTTCAGACATGCCTATCTGTGGCAAAGCTATCCTGTCCCGCATCCAATCAGAAAGCAGACCAGCAATGGACTTATTAGAGTGCAGCTTTTCTAAAGTGATTTGGGTAATGTGGCTGAAAATGTTTGAGGTACATGATGTGCAAAGGTGTGCACAGGTTTTAACTCCCTCAAAATGAGGCCTTATAATTACAGCCCTTTGTGTGATTAGACTGAGGCAAGGAGCAGAGGATAGGTGAGGTTAAGGACTGTCGAAATTGGAAAACCAGACCATAATCATTCTCAGATGTGTCAAACCGTTTCTTATCTTGCCTTGTAAGTTGGTGCATCTGCAAATGCAAACACAAAGAGCATTCTTTTTAAGTGATTGTGTAGAAGAAAACTGGACTTCTAATTTACTTGGCTTAAGATGTGCACTTTTTATACAGGGAAAACAGGTTATTTGAACAAGGAGTGAGTGAAAGAAGCCATTAGTGTTAAATACAAAAAAAAAAAGAGACTAAAATAGAAAGTGGCCTCGGGTTTAATCTTTCTAACACCTACAGTGAAACCTTGAGTCATCCCAGGCAGATTTACAGCATTCACACCTTGGGACATGTGACTAAAACAATTCACGCAGCATCGTTAGAGACACATTTCAGATGTCAGGCAACAACAACCCAAACATTGAATTGAATAGAAGGTACAGCCAGTGACTGACCTGTCCTAGTTACCCCTTTAGTGACCTTAAAGACCCTACAGTGTGATTTTTTTTCTGATTACAAAGCCTGTTGCTTTCAAACATATTCAAAACTATGTCTCTTTGATGAGCGGGGTAACTTCTTCAGGAAATGAGAAGCCCAGTTACCTTTTACCTAAGCATTTAGGATGGCCATGTCTGAAAATGTAAATAAGCACAAAGATATTTGTCCTGCTAAGTCTGAAAAGTATGTGTGTCACTTATGATGCGTCTCTGCTTTATGTTGTGTATGCATATTGGGCCAGGGGTGCATAACTAGAGTCTTGACGTCACCATCTAAATTTGTTTTATAACTATTGATCAAATTGAACACTCTACAAACTGCACAATCACACTTAATAATTACAGCGTCTAAATAATCTGACAATTATTAGCTGAACTAATCAGATAGGAAGTGACATGATATATAGGATTTTGTTTTTTTCTTGGTTTATGTGTATTTCTTGTTAACTTTAGTTTTTTATGTCATTCGTATTTATTTTAAACTCTGTCGGAGTCTTTTAGTTATAGTTCTGTCTTAGTTTTTGTTTCATTTTGAGAACCTTACTTTTCTGCATTCTTTATTCTTATTGCTTCTGTGTTCTCTTGTCACCTTTTTGGTTTGAATGTTGATCACTTTTTGTGTTGGGTTGTGTTTCTGATTTGTTTGCATTTCTGATTTCTATTGGTCATTTCTCCTATTTTCTCAGTTCATCTTCAGTTATTTGCCTTTCCTCTCAGCTGCACCCAGTTTCTAATCAACCACCTGCTCTTTGTTCAGTAATCTACTGTAGAGCTTAAATATCTCTCAGGTACTCAGCTCCTTTTACATCATCCTGTTATTGTCATCAGCTTGGTTCCTTGTGTTCTACTTGAATGTTACTTTGGATTCTCCCCTCGACTTTAGTTTTCTAAGATTTTTTATTTTTTCTGTTTATTTGTACCTGCCTGACTCCTCATTGCATTTGGGTGCTGTTTTTCACCATTCTATGATAGAAAAGGCAAAATATTTGCCACGTCAGTGACTCCAAACATTTAGCAAGCTGGTGTTGGTCAGTTTTTATCAGAATAGACAGGGCATCAGTGTAATAACATCAGATATTAGGCAGACTTATTAGTGTGACATTTGAGTATGTGCTTATGTATATATCTCAGCAATGCGGTAGATATATTGAAGCCCCTTAGTTGCAATGCTAATGGCAGGACATTGTTTTGCCTGGATTTTCTAATGATAAAATTATGAACCTATTAAATTATGCTAGTGGAACACCAGACAAATGTTCAGTAGTGTGACAGTAGCGCTGAAGATGTGAAGATGCAACTATTTTAGTCAAAGTTATGTTGATTATTTTATTAAATTTTGATTAGTTTATATCTACTTTATATATACATGTTTATATCACTGCTTTTAGCTCACGGGAATCTCTTTATGACTTGAGGCAAGTGAAGATACTGCAGTCTGCTGAAGGACAAAAAGAAAGCTTAGTTGTGTTTGCTGCAGTATTGCAATAATTGCATTTTTGTCCCCTTGGCCATAAAAGTTTCTGTTAAATAAAGGAAAACTTAATGTATACTGGCTTTCTCGTATCGTCTCCACATCTGCATATAAATATTCATTTCTAACCTTTGATACATAATTCTTTGTGTGGAATTTTTTTAATTTAAAACGGTGTGCTGCTAGGTCATCTTGACCTCAATACATTTTTTAATCTGCTTTAATAAGTGATTAATCTCAGAAGGAGATGTACAGTTAGCCAGAACAGCAGCACAGTTGCATTTTGAATTAGACACTTTTTTTTTATTGTTATCCCTTTTGTCCCTGTTAGGATGCAAAGATGAAATTCATTTAACATAAAATGTTTTTCTTTGTTATAAAAAATAAATCTGCTTTATTTAAAAGGTGCTTTGATTTTTGAACATGCATTGCTTAAATGTAAATACAAAAATTCTTCATGAAATTCTATAATTATACTAATCTATTTTCATTGTCTGTCTCATCTAGAAAGTATTTGTGCTACTTTTTTTTAGGATTACACAGCTATTTACTCAACTGTTTCCCTAACAACCATCTGCTTGTCATGTAATGTCTACTTTTGATTCTGTCTCTCTGTGAACAATAGTGCAGTGATGAAAGAAAAAACCTCAGACTTGTTCTGTCAATAAAGGGATATTCCATATCATGCACAGAAACTGCTGAGATGCCTTAACCTTTACAAACATAGCATTAAGGCTTATGGGGTGAAATAAGATTCAGATGTAATGGATCGGCTTAAAGAAAGTGTTCCTTATGTATTTTGTATTACAGGGAAATTACATATTTCATCCTTTGTGTATGTACTTTGCAGAAACCTTTCAGAAAATGATGCTAGTTGAAAAAACTATAACTTTCTTATTCTTCTGAAGGAATTTTAGATGAGTGCATATTCTTAACCTTATGTTCTAAGTTTAGTATTTTGGTGTTAACCTCCGCTTTTTTCTATATCTCCTTCCTCCGTCAGCACCATATATTTGCTTGTAAGGATGACATCACCCTCACTCCCTCAGCAGCGACCCCACAAGCTCCCCATGGGTGTGATGACTCAGTGGGTTGACTTCCAGCTAGTCTCACATTACCATGTGTCGGCTGCCTGTCAGAAGCCACAGTGTGGGATCAATTAAAGAGTAGCCGATGTCAGGCTAGGAAGATAGTATAGAGAAAAAAAACAACAACATATAGGATACATTTTCTGTAATCCATATTCAGGTAGAGCATGAAATTCTGTTTTCCTCAGCATCTTTAGAAAACACCGAACCCTTTAAAACACAACATGCACAAATTTCTGTAACGTCTCACAAATGCTATGTGAAACCATTTGCTGTTGTGTCATACTCTACATTTTGTTGGTGTCTGTGACAGCATGTGTCTGAGAGAGTGAACGAGAAATAGACGCCTCTTGATTTTTGTGTGGGCTTTCAAACACTTTGTCCATTCAGTGACAGCAGACCGCCTGCCTCACCTCACGCTGTGCAAATATAATCGAGTGAGCTTTTCAAACAGATCACCGCTTCACTTAGTTTTCAGTGTTTGCACTCTCAAGTAGAATGAGCTCATGCAATGCTTTTTTTGTATGATGTGGTTCATTTAGAGGATACAATTTAAGTTGCATTCATTTTTGAGAAATAAAACAACCTGTGCAAGGGATTATACCTCTGAATTTGTCACTAAAGTTACCAAAAAAAGAAAATGCAACAATAGCTAGTGGCCCATCTTTCCCTCCTTGATGCAGTTGTTTAAAGTTTTTAAACCTGTATTGTATTGTTTCCATAAAAACATCACTACTCAGGAAATAGATTAAAGTCAAATGAGACCCACGATGACACAAAATATGTCGGTACTGAGAATTCACATACAGTATAACACACAGGTGACTCAAGTGACTTGTTTCCATTGTTGCCATATACTGGCACAAGATGACGCATTGTTGCTTGTCTTGATTCGTTGGACATTTTAACTTTTTTACTGCGTGATGCTTTACCTGAATTTGACTTACTGCATTGTAACAAGGATCAAATTGAGAATCTGATTCTATTTGTCTATGTGGCTCAAATATAAAATCAATTTTATTGATTCAATTACATATTTCTGGACCTGCATCGACCTCCTTTGTTGCCTAGATATTACTGTCCTTGTAAATGAGTTCTATGTAAACTGGAGTAAATTTAAATTAATTAATTAATAACCTCTAAAATGAAAATGGTCCTGTAATGGACTGGCGATTCCTGTGACTGCTTTAGGTAGGCACCTGCTCTCCTGCAACCCTGCAAGGACGGTAAGATACAGAGACTGGATAGGTGGATGGATAACCTAAACGTGACTCGATTTCAAGAAGTTAGAAACCTGCTGCTTCTAACCACAGACTGAGATGCTTCAACATTAATGTTAGTAGCAAGGCTACAGTGGTGGGTGGAAAATATAACCGCATGGGTAAAATTGACTATGTCCACTTCAAGGAAGTCATAAGTTCTCATAAAATGTTCTGCTATCCCCTTTTTCTAAGTTGAATTATAATTGTATTCATACAAGTAACACACAAAACTAATACACAAATCTTTAATTGCATCCAAAATCTTTCTTTGTCTGTTTATTTGATTCAAACTTTAATTGGGATGGTGTTACGAACATAATTCCCATCATGCAATTTATGTGCATGATTGAGTCAATGACCAGACAAGTGCAAACCAATACTTTTGGAGTAAAATGACAATTTAGGACGACAGGTGAAAATTTAGCAAAGCTTCAAATCAAACATGAAGTTTGTTCAAGGTATATTTTAATGTGTAAAAGTTCTCTCATCCACATTTGTTTCAAATTTCACAAAAATTTACTAGATGTCTCTTAGGAGGAAATCATACCTCATCTTACTGTTACAATGCATTTTCAGCATATGATTTAGCGAGTGGTAAAAACACACTCTCATCCACGAGACTGTTCAGGGAACAACCAATTGCATTAGCTTGAATGTATTGCATAGTGTTTAATAATTCATAAATGCAAGAAGCTCAGCTTTTAGGACCATCATATGGAGCAGAATACCAGGAAATATGTTTTAAAGCAACAGCTTTTTTTAATTCCCATTTTAAAATATTTATCATTTTAGTTAACACAAGACATTCAAGAAGACATACTGGTGTCCTTGGTATTATTCGTCCTTGTTGAATTTATATGTGATGGACAGCCTGACTGTTTTGGTTTGTAAGGTTAAACCACATGTATTGTAGATTCCCGCATGGTTGCTTTGTGACCTCAGGGATGCATGGAAACACAACACAAAACCCCAGCCTACAGTCTTAACAATCACCCTTCCACCCACGCACACATGTGTACGCATTGCTCTGCGATTACGTAAAATGAATTATGTATTTTTGGATATCAAGCCCACGCTCTCATCTAAAGTGATATGTGCTTAACATTAAAGGGTCAAATGCAAAAGAGTGATGTTAAATGCTGCCGAATAAAAAGAGGCCGAATGCTGCATGTGTCACAGCAACTTTTTATTGGGAGTAATCAAGTGGAAAATAATTTACTTTCCAGAATAAGGTCAGGTATTAACAATGATGTGAAGACAGGAGAAGGGGTAAAAACTGAAGATGAAAGTAAAATGTTACAAAGTCAAACAAATTAGAAGCAATTTCTGATAAAACTTGGTGAAATATTAGCTCTGCTGAACAGTGATGCAAAAACATCAGCAACTTTACATACCCTTTAGTGAAATATGGGTGTGTATTTCTTTGTATTGTTCTATTATTCACATATTGCTGTAAAAAGTATTTCCCTTTTTAAATCTTCTTTTTTTTTTACACTTAAACGTTTCAGATCAACAGACCATTTTTTATAAGTTAAATTTCCCAAGTAAAAATACTCTCTGAAGTACATAAAAAACAATAAAAATAAATCAAAATAGAACATGTTATGGTCTGAGCTAAAGAAATTCAAGAACAGAGAAAAATGGTAATTCACATTTGTTGGTCTATAAAGAGTTGCAAAGCAATTTCTAAGGCCTAGAAGCTCAAGTGAAATACAAAAAGAGCTATAATCCACAATTATAAAACATAAGTAGCAGTAGTGAACTTTTGCAAGAGGTGCTAGCCGTCCAAAAATAATTCCAAGAGCACATTAACGACTCGTCCAGGAGTCACAAAAAACCCAGAACCCCTTATAAAGAACTACAAGCCTCACTTGCTTCAGTTAAAGTGATTATTTGTGTTTCAACAGTAGGAAAGTGACTAGGCAAAAATATGAATGTTTCAAGGCCAAAACAAAAATGCCTCCAGCAAGTCTTGGTCATAAGAAAAATATTGTTTTTGAAGGACCCCATTCAAAATCTGATAGAAATGCTGTTGAATGATCTTGAGCTGGGAATTTGGGCTTAAAACAACCTCAGGGTGGCTGTGATGAACAATTATTTAAAGAAGAGTGGGTCAACTTCCTCAGAAATATAAAAGAGTCATTACCTGTTTTCACAAATTCCTGAGGGCAGTGGTTGCTGCAACCAGTTTGATTGTCAAGGGCAATTATGTTTTCATATATTATAGGGCAGGGATGTTTGAGTAGTTTTCTTTATCATCTTTGGCTGGCATAAAATTTAATTGTGATTAGATTGGACATATAGAATAACACACTAATGGGCCAAAGCAGTTTCCCTTTGCATCTTCATGCATCTTTGTGTTTACTGGTGCTACTGCTCATGGTCACATAGCTTGCAACCTGAACTGGTGATCATCTTTAAGGTCGCAAATCAGGCGTAAGAGCCAGAACTGTGACAATCCTTTTGAAGTTACAGATGGCATCTCAGTGGCTTTGATGATAGTGGCCAGAAACAGGGAGTAGTTACACAGCAGGCTATGCTTTCATAATAAACTAAGAGGAAAAACCTGCAAAATGGAGTATGCTTATTTGAACATCCTTAAACTACAGACTGCACTCAAGAAAACCCCCTGATGACTGGATGAGTAATTTCTAAGCTCTCTTTAAGAATTTGGGAAGCACCATGAATGACAAAATGCCTTTAAGCTACTTTTTCTGGTTGTAGCACTGAACACAGAAATGCTAGAACTTGTAATGAATTATATTATAGTGTAATTATTGTAATTATTATTAATTAAATGTAATTATTAATAATCTCAATGGTCTGTTATTGGTGCATTTTTTTTAGCATTTTATCCAGAGTTTTCATCAAAAACTGTTCTTTATAACTGCGTTTGAAACCTTCATTACTGTTGGTCTCATTCTTATCTAAATTTGACTGCAGTTCAAGGAATGTGTTCAAAGAAAAGAAATGTTTCTAACATGTAACCCCAAAAGTGGCCTATGCCAAAATAGGTAGTAGTAAATTTTAGTAAATCAAAAATAAAGGCAAAGAAAATGTTCAATACAAACATGCAAAAAATAAATATAAAAAAAAAGACCAATCCTAAGTAAGATTTAAAATTACTATAAATAAAAAGAGTAAAAGAATAAAGATGCAAGATGTATCTGATTCACCACCATTCCATCTGGCTGCACATGTCGTCTGTAGCTCTTCAAGTGAGATCATTGCAGTCTGCAGAGAAGGAATCTTTTATGGGTTCATTCATTCATTGTTAGACTTCTGACACACTGCGTGTATTTAAGTGCAACACAGTATTGCAGAGTTGCTGATTAGATCTGGTTTATTTTCAGTGATGAAAGGAAAGTCCCTTCATCACTTCGCTTTCACAGATCATCAGGATGTGAAACTTCTGAACTACTTCATTCCTGTAGAAGCTGAAAGGAGCATTTAGTGTCATAAGCATGAATAGCTGACGTTTCAGTCCGGATCTAGGAAGCAGTGGCCAATAATTCTTCTACTCATCAAAATCACCCAAAACTTCTGTTTAGACTTGTTCCATAATCTAACTCTGCCTGAAGCTTCCTCATAACTTCATTCCTTGTGTCATAGATACTCTGTCTACTAACTAAGGGACTTCTGGAGGCAGTAGATGGAGCTGAATCAGAGTAGAAGAGTGTGGATGCAAATGGATGCCACGTTTTCAAAAATGATGAGAAAGTGATCTGAATACTTTTACAAGACATTTAGACTGTGATATGTGTACTTTTATTATGTTAGACAAAAACAATTAAGGGTCAATCAAGGACGACTTAACTGTAACTTTTAAAAATAATTTTAAAAATACGATTAAACTTTGACCTTCAGTTGAAAACTTAATGCATAGACGTTACTTACTTTTTATGAATAATTGGCACAAGGCCATATTTTTTTTTACCAATTTATTTCTTTAAACATTTGTTCCCACGCTCAGACATCCCTAATCTCTTCTTCCACTCCTCCTCCCAGAAATCTTCCTCTCCAATCCACGTTCCGTTATGCCTCCTCTTTATTTTAGGCAGCTCCTGACTAGATCAAAGGAATTTTAGAGCAACCTCAAAATATCTCCCTTCTTCAAACGATGGTAGGAGAAAGACACATGCGCCGTTGTTTGTTTGATGGGTGCTCTGACTCTGTAAAGTCATGTTGATTGGAATGGTTGGTTGTGACAGGAATAAGCAACTCTGATTCTCCCTGCACCGCTGCCTCTCTTCCTGACACGTAGCCTGGGGTGACAGGTGCTAAAACACCTGGGTGATGCATAAGAACAGTTTGGGAGCACAAAGGCAACACATTGCACGCACCAAAGCAGGCTATGTACACAAGGAGTTCATACGGTAATGCGAGACGACGTGCAGAACCAGTTTATATTGTCACACTTTTGCTCCAAAGTTTGTTTTTCAGATCTCTTATTTGCCGAATTTACCTGCCAGGTTTCCTTGTTAACTTTCTGAAACATTTGATCTCTTTTTTCTTTTTTTTCTTTTTTCCAGTAAGGAATTTCTTTAAACTTAAGCTGAACATATGAGACCAACATATTGTTAATGTTAGCATTTGTTTGCCAGTTAGCTAATGGCCATCTCATTTATCAATGACTCAGTATGAAAAACAGATGCAGAATAGATTATTTTAAAAAGGTTGTCTTTGTTATTCTTCTTTTTTTTTTTATCACATTGCGACTGTAATTAGTTAGATGACAGTCTGTATTTCGTCCACTGTTTTTGTGGGTTCATGTTCCTCATGAAATAACTCACGGCATTCCAGTGTCTCTTGTCAATCCAGTCAGCGACTAACATCTGCAGTTGGATTGGTGATCAGTTCACACCACGTTTGTGTGACTGCGACTGAGGTCAGATAGGGTTGGTTTTCCTCACACACTTTAGGCTCCAGACTTCATCCCATGTCACACTAACAGATTTTTGTTCCGACTCACCCCTCGTACTGACTGCAACTATTGCAGACTGATGCAAACATTTCCCGACTTTGGAAGCAGGGGTAAAATCAGGCAGAAAATCATGTAGAGTGTTCCCAGCTTAACTTGAAAACAAGAGCATTAAAAACAAACTCAATGTGTGAAGTTTAAAACATTGACTTTTTTTTTTATCTGGGAAAGTTGATGCACACTTATTTCTCCAGACAGAAGCAGATGATGATAGCTACTAAAGACGACACTTTGCAAGACATACTTTAATTTAAAATTAAATACTTTCAATGCAAGATCTCGTTTCTCCTCCTTGTTGGCATTCATTAAACAATAACTGTTTAAAATATAGTTATAAACCAAACTAGTGACATTAACATGTCTGTTTGCTGAGTGGCAAAATGAGTTGTGCTCACCATTATAGCCATACAGTAAAGAAGGGTTTCATGACTTGAAGCGGCATACATGTTTTAAGCATAATTATTTCAGAACTTGCTCCAAAGGATCAACTAAAACAGAAGTTAATATATATTTTAGTACATTCAGGGTGACAATAAAATGCTCTTATTTTATTGGAAAACACCAGTCACATATTGGATCCAGGTATGTCCCCATTTAAATAAGCATTATCTATAAAGCAGTATAAACAAACCATATGCCTTAAACATATAGAAAACTTAAAAGGATTACACAGTAATATACTGCTTGATGTCAGACAAATAATAAACACCTGAAAGGCATTTCTCTGAAGCAAAATACCAAATTTATTTAAAAGAACAATTTGGCATTCAAAATATGTAATAATATCCAGTTATTTAGGGTAAACAAATCAACCTAACTGTCCCCCACAAAAAACCCTCTCTGACCAAACAGCCTCACCAGGTTAAGAGGAATGAGAATAGTTTGGCATTGTTGCAGGAAGACCACATGTGCCCTATTTACTTACTGGAGTGATAAAATAAGAGCTAAAGATACTGCAAAGCATTGGAGGAAATTACCTGTTTGTGTATTATTCTGTTAGTTTATTATGTATCAACACCTGTTTGGTCAGGACTCAATTGATTGAAAATAACACAATCATTCCTCTTAGATTTATTGAATACGGACAAGATATTTGAGATTCATGAAAAAGGGTGTTTAAAATTGCATAGCCAGATGATATAGTAAAAACCTTTTGGTTGGATTTGATGCATGGATGAAGACCAGGAACCAGGAATTGCAGATTGCATTCAAAACATATTGATATATTATCTCCGCACTATGAGCAAGAAAACTAGTTTACCTCAAAAGGCTTTGGTTTTAATTCACAGTTAATAGTTAACAAACTGTAGACTATGTTAGCACAAATATCAATATGTGAAATAAGCAAATTATAAGTTGAACATACACATGCAGTGTATGGATTTTAAAAACAGCAATTCTGAAATGGTGAAAGAAAACCTTAACATATTTTGTTGGCGTATCTTCCTTTAGCCTGATGTCTCGTCTAAACACCTCATGTCCCTCCTTACTGCACTCATCTTTAGATCTGTTGTGGCATATACACACGTCAGCCTTTCAATAACAAACTTAGCCTAGAAAAATTGTTCATAAATTATCTATTAGCCCACTTTTCCGTTCCAGTCAAAGGAAACAGAGCAACTTCTTTTGGCTTTGAGAAATAAGTGTCTTTCAATTTTTTATTAGTAAAAAATGTACCGGAAAGCTTTAGATGTGAAGGGCCAAGCATAAGCTCACATAGGCTAAAAAGCAGGCGTTACTGCTGCTGTTAGTTTGAGACTAACAAATTCAGACAGAGTCCTGCTATGAAATGAAAGGTAAGCTAACAAATTTTTAAACATCACTGATAAACACTCGCTTTTAGCAGTAAGGTAAGTTTTAGCCAGAAAACCAAACAAGCTTCATAATATAATATTTTATCAAACCACATTTACAGTACTTTTGCTATTTAAGATCATCAAATAGCAAACACTTACTTTATATATTTACATATATAAAGTAAATAAAAATAAATACTTAATAAAGGACTATTCCGCACTGCTTGTTAAATCATAACTTAACATAATAACATCAATGATTTTTAAAAGTAAAACTTTAGTGACTTCTGAATACCAAACCTGTAACATTAATAATCCTAAGTAAATTGAACTGGTCTGACAACATAAAGTAGATTTCAAGATCTAAAAAAGCAACACAAGTAGAGATGAAAAACTGAATAGTTGATAGTAAAGGTCTGGAAATGGTAACAAAGCCATTTTAAGACTTTGTTGCTTCACTAAACCACAATGCCAAACTTTATACATAATACTATTCAAAGCACAACATACAGTTATGCCCTTGAGAAGCTAAAAGTGAGCACACAACGCTAACATAAGCAGAAGACATGAAGCCACTGATAACAAAACAATGGCCAGAATATTATATCAAACAATAAATTATTGTCTAAATTAAAGTTGGTAAAATTAGCATTATTTGCTGCTTACCACTTTGCTGTGTCAATCATTTCCATAGACAAAAGGAACTGACTCCTTAACTAGACAGAAACAAATGCTTATTTTTACAGCAAAACAATATTGGGACTAAAATTGTGCTTTCTTTCTGTCAAATTTTGCTCAATTTTTGCAACACAAAAATACTTTGTTGTGGAAATTTTACAAGCAGAATCGTACAGGAATTGCTGTGACCTGCCATGCATAACACAAGGCTTTATAAATTCTGCTTCATTTGCATTCCACCATTGTCAGCATGCAAACACAAGTCTTACCAAGTGTTTCTCTCCATTTCTCAGAACGCTTGCTCCAAACAGCAAATCACAAGTGGCCTCTTAAATTATTCTACAATTGTATCCTGGCCTGTGAACAAGAATTCTCCTTGGATTTAGTTGTTGTATAAATAAATGCAGCAACACTAAAGTTAGGATGTGGTGTGTACTGGCAACATTTTTAATGTACCTGTGGAATGTTGTCTTTGAAGATGCAATGTGATGTCATGTGCAGAATAAATTAAGCAAAACCAAATCATTTGGGTCAATGAATCCATCTGATTATAAAAGTTATTGTCAAAGATGCTCTTTGCTGCTCATAGTAATCATCTTCATTATTTTGTAATAAAAAACAAAGCTTTTCAAGGATAGATGCAGCTTTGAGACTATTTTTAATACTAATTTTGAATCGGTAAAATTGTTACCTATCAAAAGTATTTCTCCCCCTTTGTTTTTCTCACGATGTGAACAAGTACCTGTCTTGCATTTCCTTTTTATAGATCTTTCCCTGTTTGAACACCATGTATTTAGTTGAGTGACTCATTAACAGTCTCCTGCAGAAAGATATATGCTGAGGAGATAATTTCTCTGCTTGAATAAGGTGACTACAAGCCGGGGAGGGACCCGTAAGGATTGAAACTGCCTACTTTAGCAATACAACCACACACTTCTATGTAAGTTTCGTTAAATATGAAAGACCAGAGTTGATCGGCATTAAAAGAAAATAGAGACACGCCTGCCAATATTTTTGGAATAAATATGGAAAAAGTTGGCATGCATTTGCGTTTCTTTATACCCCTCAGGAAAACCACTCTGAACAAATTGACTTCAAATGTCACCTGAAAAGTAAAAAGAGTCATCTTACCTGTACATTATTGTGCTCTTTGCAGCATATGTTCTGTAAAGACCATAGCGTCGAGGAACACAGTTGTGAAAATAATTGATTCTCAGTTACAATACAGGTTCCAACCACATGGTGGCAGTAATGCAACAGTCAGTTGTTTAATAAGCTCTGATAGGCAGAAGAATAAGCATGCCACTAGATTGTAACAAATGGTTATAGAGAAGAGTTTAAAATGGAAAAAAAAAATAAAATGTAGACCTCTCAGTATTAAAAAATATTTGCGAAAGTACAACCCTGACTTCCTTAAGCACAGTTTTGACAATGGAGGTAACAAGGCAGAGCCCAGACCCACTGTGTGGAGTCTGGGCTAATGCTGTGGAACAAAGCACTGAACTCTTTGAAATTAAGGTGCCATCAGAAATTAAACATCCAATGCTGGTTGAAAAATTGGTTGATTTTATTTTTATTTTTTCCAAGAGAAAGGAAGTTGGGCTAAAAATCCAGGAAAGATCAGTCATGTCACTAACTTGTAGCTCCAAGTCTGCTTTAAAAGCCATCTACCTCATATCCAGTTGGTTGGCAAGGAGTAAGAAAGCATTCAACACAGCGGATGAGTTGATTTTTCCACTGTGGATATGTTCTGTGAGATGTTTGCTGCCAAGAGGTTGTTGACCACGGCACTCTCAAATGACACTGAGTGACCGTATTCCAGACATGGCTTCAGACATACAAGATATACATTAGCTTTTGGAAAGAATAAGAAGCAGCCCATTTTTTTCTTTGGAGTTAGACAAGTCCACTGATATCACAAATTCTGCACTGTTGGTCTTTGTTCACTTTCGCGGGGACAGTAATTTGGATAAAGACATGCTGTTTTTGAAGACCAACTAATCTGAGCTACAGCTCCGGAATGCTTCTGGTGCATTGGTAACTACTTAAGTGAAAATAGCCTGTCCTGAAAGAACTGTGTCGGGGTATGCAGTGAAAGTGCACCATCAATGACTGGAAGACATCACAGCGTCATTAAGCATATACTTGATTGTGCACCAGAAGCTAAATAGACCCACTGTTTGCTCCACCATGATTTGCTGCAAATAAGATGTCACCAAAGTTAATTTTGAAAAATGTCAACTTCATCAGAAAGAATGCTGTGAACTGCAGAGGTTTTGCTAAGCTTTGTGGGGACAGAGAAGCAAACCATGCACAGCTACTCTAACATAGAGAGGTGAGATGGGTCCCAAGAGGACAGGTCCTTATGGATTTGTTTGAACTCAGGAAAGAGGTCTGTTCTTTTCTCACCAAGAAAAAAAATCCCTCTTGAAAATACCCACACAATATTCACAGCTAAACTTGCTTACCGGTGTGACATCTTTTCACTACTGAACCAGCTGAATAACAAGAAATATGATTTTTTTTGTTGCAGACAAAATTTAAGCATTCAAGAAAAAGCTTGCTTTGTGGACAAAAAGGACAAAAGAAAAGAGGATGGGCATGTTTCCACTTTTGTCTGACATTTTTGAAGACTCTCTCTCCTCAGGTGAAGATCAGTGAAACAGTCTCTCTGCACCTGTCACAACTGGCTGAGAAATTTGATGAGTAATCTCCTGAGGATCCTAGAGGGGGACACGTGTGGATTTTGAACCCATTTTCTGTGGATCCTACTAAACTTATGTTGCTTTGTCTTCACATCTGGAATCCCAGCTTCTAGAAGTTTCTCCTGTCACCAATTTAATAGTTACAGTAGTGCAAACTGGACCTGGGCTCCTTGTGGATTTCTGTCTCAAAGGAGTATCCATCTCTAGCAGTGAGGAGTGTGATACTCCCCCTACCATTCACAACCACATACCTGTGTGAATCAGGATTTTCCATTGTGGCTACAACAAAGACCAAAGCCCAAAGCAGACTCCTAGCTAATCTGTAGACTACTCTAAGAGCGATTCTTTCCCCCATTCAAACTAGACTGGATCTGATTGTGTGCAAGAGGCAGGCCCTAGTGTCTTGTTAAGAAGTGAACATAAAAAAAAAAGTGTGGTAGTTTGGCAAAAGATAAACGGTTGTGATTGTGATTTGTTACAGATATGAAGAGCAGCTTCAGGTTCTGCCATGTAAAAATGAAAGTTATTGAAGCAATTTTCATATCAATTTGCAGATTATATGGTTATTTTTTCATTCGCATTTTATTTCAATGTGTGTTTTTACAGTATGTTTAATTTGAAAATTACTTTTTCAATGTATGCTTGTTTTTTTTTTTTTTTTTTAGCATTTTATTCCACATTTTCCCATATGGAAATGTTTGAGTATTTTTAAAAGTTATTTTTGTGGTCATAAAGAATCAAGCAAAGTAAAGAATTAAGTAATTCTGCAACAATAATTGCTTTATTCTTGTTGCAGTTTTTGTTCCATGAATTGCTGGCTTGTTCAGATTCTTGTAAATGCAGGCTTGGATACAAATAAGTAAATGTTCTTGTGATTATCTCATTATATCATATTATTTGACATTTTTGCTTGTTAAGCTGTACATGTAGTCAATTTAAATAATGAATAGAAATCAAACAAAAGTGAGGACAGTTTGGCAAAGGAATACATTTGTAAAAATGGGCCTCAGGTCACGTTGAACTAGTAAAGTTAGGATACGAAGTACAAAACCTTTAGAGAATACTCATTATCATGAAGACTGAGGAACACACCAGACAGAAAAACGATATAGCTGTAAGAAAGATTTTAAGGTTACAAAACAATAACCTGTGCTTTGGACATCTAATGCATCACCATTTCAGATATCAATCAAAAAAGAAAGCATATGACCCAGCTGTGAAGCTATTAAGATATGACAGTCCTTCTAAACTGACACATTGGTTGACAGGAGCATTAAGCGGTGAAGAATTAACCAAGAAGCCCACAACAATTCTGGAATTGCTGCAGACATCCACAACTCTACTGGGAAATATTGTCAAGAGCACAATTAATAGTAATGCACTCGAAAAATCTAGCCTTCATAGAAACGTGACAATAAGAGTGTCATATGTCTTACAAAATGTCATTTGTTGTGGTCAAATTTACAAAACTAAACTCAGTACTCTGAAGTTTGTTCTCCTAGAATGACAAAATGTGAAAACATCCTCAGGTATGAATACTTTTGCATGATATAGCATGAGCAATTGCTAGTAGTAGACAGTGGATTTTTTGGGGGTTGCTGCATTAGCATGATGTTTTGCAGTGGCTTGTAGTAACAGTGAGGAAGAGAGGGTTGTTATTTTACCATACAAAGGCAATGCAACTCTTAAACTTGAATTTACTTGTGGTATACAGTTGGCTATCTACTCACTCTTATGTGAAGACTTTTTGCTTCTACTTAGACCAAAAAAGAAACAGCATTTCTGACCTCTTAGAAGCAGGGAAAAAAGCATCTACTGGTAATTTCTGTGGCGGTTGCAATGCATATTTCATGGGGTGCCAACCTTCCTGAAAAGTGAGAAAGATCAATAAAACAGGATACATCGACTTTTACTAATAATGGCAATCACCATAGGATTTAGCTGAGGTATTCAGACAAGTTTGCTAAAATACATTTTTCACATTCTTGACAAGACCAGGAAAGTTAATTTGTACAGCATTATTCATACACAAGAAAATCCTTACATCTGTGCTTACATAACATCAATGGAAAAACATTGAAAATAATATAGCAAAACATACTGAGAGAATAGAAAATATTGTTCCAACAAAGTGAAGTAACAAAACATCAATTTATGTTATATAATAATTATGGATAATTGTTGTTTTTGGACATTTGGGAGGGAAAATCTGATGTCATGTTGTGCTGATTTGTGTTTGTAGATCCAGCTCCTCAGTGCACAATTGGCTGGCACCGGTAGACATGGATGCTGACTGCTATTTATAGAACCAGGGGTCTAGACCAGCTCTGCAGCTGAGCGCTGCATAGAAAGAGAGCTAGAATGGCTGGTGGGTGGCATGTGGTGGTATCAGTCTGTAGGGGGTGGGGATATTTGTGAGGACTGTATCTGATAGAGCATAAGACGTGGGCATAAATGTGTATTTGTGTGGACAACAATGTGAAAAGTAAAGCAGGTAGATGGAGAACATTTGTATAAGATAGATAGATAACACATTTCTCAATCCCTTGGCACTTTTGTGTGTACATGTAGGGGGCTGGCACTCCTGTATCCCAGCAACTGTGCAATGGAGTCAGGGAAGTCTAACTACAGAAAACATAGGGGACTAGTGGCAACACCTGGAGGAAGAAGGTGTGAATGTGTTTGTTTAACCAGGTTGGTCTTCAGAGATATGTGTTTCTTCACCATGAGCATGCAGTGCATTGAATTGAAGATTCTGGTGCCACAATACTCTGTTAATCACATAATTTAATATTTATCTATTTTAATGTAATATAAGCATATTACTTAGCAAGGGAGTTTTCCATTTTAAAAACATCTGTAACGTATCTATATTTATTTACTTTGGCTATAGCCAGGTAAAAAATCAGCTCCTTTTTCTATGCTTTGCTTCATACAGAAAGTTTGAACCCTCAGCTTTTGAGAAACATTTGATTCCAAGAGGTGCAAACTCTAAGTTTTGAATGATTGGATCTTATTTTACCCAATTGCTAACATTTGGCCGTTACATATGCAATACGCCAGCTCGATCATGAAGGAAGAGACACTACGAAACTTACCGGAAATTGTGTATGCTGTAAATCACTATCCCCCACTGCAAAAAGAGAAGTGCCAAGCCAAACGAGATGGCTGTTAATGAGAGCTGCAGGCTTGGAAACAAAATCTTTGCCAACAATTAAATGCCTTTAACATTCATCTTGCCCTGACTAATTGTATAATATTTGGAAGCATGCCCAACACGGACTGAGTGACTTTGTTCACGTCCTCGGCTGCCATTGCTAAAACTACAGGCAGGCTACAATTCAAAACCATTCCAGAAAATGAAGGTTATCGTTCACATCTCCCTCCCCTCTGTTTGCTGATTGGCCAGGATGAAATGTATTCTGAGAAATCAAGCTCAGTGGCACAAATCCCAGTGTCACTGAAGGTAGGTTAGAATTGAGCCAGGCTGCAATGACCAGGTTACGTTGATCACCAGAGTTTGATAGTCTTTGACATCCAACCACCAAAAATAAGTTAACAAGTTAAGGTAGCAGTAGATTTACATTTGATGCTGAAATTTGCATTTTATGGCTTCAATGTAGGTCATTTACTGTTTACATATAAATTTTTAATGAAAGTCTGTTTATCAGGAACCCTGCTATGTTTGCATTTGTTGACCATCGGATATAGTTGCTTCTGAAGGTCAGGTAGTCTTAATTGGTTTGCTGCAGGAGTGCTTACTCTAATGCACGTTGACACACAGCATATAGATTTACAGCGAAGTGTATGTGTATTGTTTTTCTGAGTGGGAATCACATTTGTAAGCCTTACCCTCAGGGAGTGTAATATTTCTACCCATTTTTTCAGAATGGTATATTACATTAAGGCTTAGCCTCACAAGCAGAAATATAAAGACGTTTTATTTATTTATAAGGTAGTTAATGAAATTCTCATTTATAACTGCAATGTATATGCCAAGATTTGGATTAAAATGCCACACATGTGGCGAGTACTCAGGCTATTTTCAGTTAACCCTTATTTCTATGAGACAGTGACACAGTCAGTGTTTTGCAGTGCAGTTATTGTCCTGACCTTCTATGATAGGAAGAGACCCCAGAAAAACGACAAGAGAGACAAATAAACTTTTTTTGTCCTGAAGGAAAGAAATAATTTAAATCTAAATAGTGTTTAAGTTTAAATATGGATTACATTATGCTAATTTGATATGATGATTGTGATATCTGAAGATTCAAAGTGTTTGAAAAGTATTTATACCAGTCTACCTTTTTAGGTCATTATTTTTTTGATCTGCAGTTCATTGTGATGTCACTAGATTGTGATTATAATTGTAAATAGTGATATAATGGTAAACAAGTGCAGTTTCGCTACATACTCTTATTTGGAAGTTTTAGTTACACTGTTTGTTTTAACTAAGTTGGCCTTAACGTTACGACATGAAGTTCAGAACAGAACTGAATAACTTCTTTAAGGCTTAGTCTCCCCAAGTGGAGTGTTTTTCATTTTTTACCTGGTTGTTGGTTAATTTTGTGGCTGGTGTCAATTTTTCAGCGTCTAGTTTGACAGTTTATATATCGTCAGATGTATATTAAAATATCAATTAGACTCATGTCACATTAACATATAATGTGCATTATGCTAACAAATAGGCCTGCTACATTTTTTATGCTACCCACTGCTATGGCTGTGTTACTAAAAGTCTGTAACAATTACAAAATGCTGATTTAAAGCAAACAGGTGAATTTTAAAGCTTTGGCACGCCAACATTAACTGCCATTCCTTTAGCGGTTTGGTGTGGAGGCTTTGTCTCATTTTTTTCCCCTGGACATGAAAGCACATGTGTGTGTACCCTTCTGAATCAGAGCACTGATCACCTGAGGCTGACACGTTCAACATCTGACTGCTTTTGTCTGACAGTTCGGTACATCTTGCATTACATTCCTACTGGTCAGTATATAGTGCTGCTTTCTACACTGACAGATTCAACATTCTAAAAATATTACCATTTCTACCTTTAAAATAACCACAGTTTTTAACCAAAATGATTTCAGACAGAAACCAGTGATGTAAAAATTTGTATTGGCCCCAAATGCAAGCGAAGAAAGGCTGCAAATAGAGAGTGATTATTAAATGAGTCTATGTTTCAGAAACACTGTTTATCTAAGCAAAAGATCTAAACAAAACTTGCAAAAAGCTCTACCAGATATCACATTAAGGAAAAGCCACTGCAATCAGAAGGGGTTATGTCTTTTTTTGTATCTCTGCATGTGCAAACCATGTGCACATACATATGCAGTGCAGTGGAAATGAGACTGCATCTGTCTTGTTTCTCGCACTGCTGTGTTTATTGCAACCACCTCCTCCTCTGTGATTTTACAGCAGGTTTACAAATGCATGCCTCTCCAGCATTAATGAGAGCAACAACATCAGACTCTGTACAATCAAGGTGGTCAAACAAATATGTTTTGTGCTGGTGATTGGGTGCTTGGGAAGGCCGGATGTTTACAGAGTTATTCCAAATTGGCTTGGGATTTTAATGATGATGATTAGTTTAACATTTTACTAGCCGTTCAAAATTGTTGATTAAAAACAGTCTGCAGGTTTTACTGCAGTTTGCTATCATAAGTTTCCAGAATGGTTAATGATAAGCATGTTTTGTGAACACACAGGTTTCTTTCACTGGTTTATTTATATTTGATTTTTGCATTGTTTCAAATTTATTTCTGACAACCAAACTTCTGTCCAGTAAATGTGATCATTGGCTTAGCAATGTGTTTGGATTTCATTTTTCATATTGCATTTTCTGTTAGTGTAAACGTTATCTTTTCTGACTCAAGCAGAACATCGGTCCCTGTCTTCATGCTGTCCCTTAGATATTACTGTTCTTCTAGATCAAAATTGTGAATGGATGAAGTGCTACAAAAGACACAGAATCAAATTAACTGCAGCAAGTAGAAGTTTTCAATTTTTCTTTTCTTTATTTTATTTAGCCTCAGAATGTTGAAGCAATAGTCTAACCTCCAGAGTTAAGAACTTCTCACTTCATCTATTTTGATGCTCAGTTGTCAACTCTGTTTTGAGGGAACAAAAAATATACATTTTTTTTTCATTCTTACTGCTTTTCTGCTCATGCTGTGTTCTTGGTTTTTATTGTAGCATTTTTGAATGATTGATGGTATTGTGGATGATGAGACATTATGTGCAAACCAAATAATGCAGTGGCACGAGCTCCTCGCTTCTCATACAGTTTGATCCATGAACCCTCCATCTCTCTTGGCCCAGCGGTTATTAGAGGTATTTGGGAACATTTTGTTCCTAGTGAATATAATTTTTTTTTATAAGATATACCCAAAGCAGGGGAGTTTCTCATGCTGCAGAACTCAAACTGAAATGTCACATCTAGTTGAAAGAAACATTTTATTCCGTCTTTTTCTTGTTGTAGATGAGTAGTTTATTTACTTTTCAATTATACTGTATTTGCACATCCGCATGTACAAGACAAGAGTTATAAAAGTAACTTGCGTATGCTCTGGTGCCCTGTTTGTGCAAATGCTTAGGAAACATGAGCTCTGCTTGAATTCATTAATAGAAATATTTGGTACTCTACTCACTGAATGTGCAACTTATGACAGAAACTGTTTACATTATTGACCCTGGCCAGTGAAACGCAGTGAGGCATGTAAGGGCATGCTTTTTGTGCCCCTGTCTGGATAGTGGTGCTGCATGCACACGCCTACACCAGAAAAGCTTAATGAGACTCACAAGAGTGCAAGAAGCGACTGAGACCAGCACTGAGTGCCAAGGGAGTGAGAGCTTCTTGCTCATGACTCCTGAAGATGGAGTGGGATTCATAGTGAGGACACACCAGAGATGGAGGGACTGAGGTGGTGAATGGGTGAATAAATGGTAGCTGACAAAGAGAGACACAGCTCTATAACAAAGATGAATCATACACTTCTACCTCGCTTACAGGATGTAGTACTGAGGAAAGGGACTATGCAGTGAACAATCACATTGAATGATTTGAAAGAGAAGATACAGACTAAGTGACCTTTATGTTTTTCTGATCCCATATGTTTCAGTGTGTGAGCATTGCACGATAACAGATGACTGCCATAATTAAGGTTTATAGAATTATGTTCTTAAGATACTTCACTTCATCCAAGTGGATAAATTGAAATGTTTCTCAGTGTAACATAAACTCACTAGCCCCATTATTGTCTACACCTTATCAAATTCTTGTTAACACAAATGGCAACAAAGCATCACATTTAAGCATTTTGCCATCTTCTGGACTTTAGCTGAAGATTAAGCTGACCATCAGAATCAGATCAGTCACCTGATCTCAATCCAATAGATCTCAATTGGGATTTGCAAACATAAAATCTGCTCAAAGTGTTTCTGACACCTTGCTGAATCTATGCCATGAAGTATTAAGGCAGTTATGAAAGCAAACAAGGGACATAGCAAGGTGTACCTAATGGTGAGCACTGTAGTTTTAATTTTGATATGCTTGTCTAGGATCTATTCTGTCTGTCCATGTCCTGTGCAGCACTTTGGATCAAACATACATTACACTGTACAAGAATAACAGTGAAGTCTTAAATAACAGTGAAGTCTTAAATGGTCACAATGTGCAACTTCAGACATACAGACAGTGGAGTCTTAAATGGTCAGTGAGAGACTTTAACTGAACTTCTGCTTGTAAGGAAAAAAAGAGCACAGGGTGAGTTTACAAACTAGAAAGCAATGAGTCATTGAGAAGACAACAGAAAAATGGGCACTGCTATATTACCCTTGTATTATGTGTCCCTGTATAGTGATGTTTACCACAAAGTCCAGTTAAAATATTAAAATTATTCAGTGCATTGCCTTTTTTAATTGAGTTTTCTTGTAAAAAGAGGACTGGTCACTCCTTCAGTGAGTTGTCTGTGTCACATAATTGATCTAGCAGCTCTGCATAGGGTGTTGTTTTTTTTATAGAGCATCTTATTAGGACATTCCCTCATACTGCAGTGGACTTTTATTCAGCAACCATCATGTCCGTGTTTCTCATGTACATCCCCTCAGAGCAAGTTTATTGCAAGTGACAGTCCGCTGGGATATTTAACATGACTAATGGCAGACAGCTGCAGAGCATTCAGGGCCTTTCAAAGTGGGCCTTGAGAGACAGCCTTGTTTTGCCTTGTCAGCCTCTGGAATGAGACAGCTGAAGCTAATTCAATTAACTTCATATCAGAATCCAGCTGCATTATGAACAGAAGGTACAATTTAACAATAGGTTCTCAAGAAATGATTCCCTTGCATCTCTGTACAATGATATAGGTTCTCTATTAACTTACTGGAGTTCAAAATATAAACCCTTTTATTTCTGCTTCAGTTAATCTAATTTTTTTCTCAAAGCTATGTTGTTTTGTTTTGGCAAAAGAGAATAATAGACATAAAATATTACAGAAAAGGGCGTCTTTTTCCTCATTCTGCTGTCTGCATTCTCTGCAAATAACCTTTTTTCAAAATTGAGTGGTATTCTGTCAGGGCTGCTTCTGGTCGTTAATCTTGTTCGTGGAAAGGAAGGTGACTTTTTAGTGAACATCAAGATTTCAACCTTGTTTTTGTGGCTGATGTGGTTCTGTTGGCAACTTCAAATCATGACGGTAGGTGCACTGGAGTGGTTTTGGAGCTGAGTATGAAGTAATTTGGTTGTTGGTTGGAAAAAGGTGAACTGTAAAATGTAAGTCTGACAAATGCTGTTTTTCTTTGTCTTAATGTCTCATTCATAAATAATAGTAGGAAGAAGTCAGTCAAGGACAGATGTATTTGGGCAATTTTGACAGTGATGTGAATCCTGCTGTGGGGCATTGTGGTAAAGAAACAGCTGAGCTAAAAAACCTAGCTCTCAATTTCCCTTTCTGTCTATATTTAAGTGTAGATTAAATGAGCATCCACTGCAGGAGGACTGGGTTCAGTCTTAGGAAAGAGGGAAGCTCAGAGCAGAGCTGCTGCTTTTCCACATGGAGAAGAGCGTAGAGGAAGTTCAGGCATTTGATTAGGATCTCTCCAGGTGCTTTAATTCAAGTCGCACTGCATGGTTATGTGCTTAGACCAAAAACTTGTTTCAGGAACTATAAGTATAAAAGATGTTTCCCTCTTGAACTCATTATTGCTGCAACCTGATCTCAGATAAATCAAGGACAGTAAATTCTTATATTAATGCTTTTTCTCAACTGCAAGTTGCAGGTTTTCAATAAACGTTACTAAAGTAGCAGCCAGGTGCAATAATAACAAAGCAAAATGTCACAGGTAGAACATTTCTTTTTTTTATACATATATCTTTTTTTTATATGTCAATTGTTCTCGACAATATGAAGTTAAAATTATGTGCTACATCTTGTGGGATTCTTCTCCTCTCATGTGTTGACGTAATCCCTACAGGAGCAATAAAGAAAGACATAAAAAACTTTAGTATTTTCCTTGCAGTTCTTTAGCTGCAAACAAAAATATTTTCTTTGCAAAATAACTTTTGATTTAGTAAATATGAAAAGTAAAACAGATATCATTTGTCTTGATATTATACATGACTGTTTTTCTTGCAGACGGTTCGGCATGGATTCCCATACCAACCCACGTCTTTGGCCTTTGACCCCGTGCAGAAGATCCTGGCCATTGGTTCAAGATCAGGTGGTGTACGAATGTATCCTTGAATTTATGTCGTCTTTCATTTATTGGTTTCTAAAGACTTGTTGAAAGTATTATGAAAACACTGCATCATTCTGTAATTCAAGAATGTGGCCTACACTGTTGCAATTCTATAATTAAACCTCATCAATCACAGCGAAGATATACTAACTTCTGCTGACAGGAGTAAAAACATGAGTAGATGTAATTGAAACAATGTCAAAAATAACATGCCTAATTATGAAATATTTCCAAATAGATATCCATTTAAATCTTTGCAGCTTATCTTCCCACAGAGATTGTATTTTGAAGCAGGGGTCTCTACTCTTCAGGCTTTCCCTTCCTCCTCTCCCCTTTCTCTGTCCTGTCATATCATGTTGCTCAGTTGTCGTGTTGCAGTCTCAGAACCGTCCATCCAACAGCCCATCCATCCCCTGGGCCACCCTGTTACAGGGATGGGAGAGGATTTGTGAGTGCAGCCCAGGTAGGATATTACATCCTCATAAATACCGAGGCTTCCAAGTACCTCTTCAGGGAGGGTGTGCCGAAGGCAGCAAGCCATAGTTGAGGCTTTCACATGTGGTTATACACAAGTAGATTGAGTGCAGATCTGTCTGTGCAGAGAGAAACAGAATAAAGGCAGCAACAGAGGGAGACATTGCTATATATTTCTGAAAGAATTAGTCAGAATGAGCTGAATCATAAGGTGATTTGGTGGATTACACTGATATATTCATCGTAGTACAATGAAATGCAAACATCTGTTAAATTCCTCTCTTCCTCAACCCATCCTTTTTCTCTGCATTACACCTGACTTTGAAGCAAGACTGAAATTTTAGCTGGATGAAAGCCCTTGAGTGATTTAGCATTTGTATTGACATGCTGCACACACCCTTCCCAACTCCCATGTGGTTGTCACTGACTCTGTCTCTCTCTCTCCATAGTTTAGACCCATACACACACTTCTCTTTTTTAACTTTTTCTCAGCCTCACCCCTTAATGCCGGCTGTCTGGAGGACCTTTTTCCTCCTTTTTTCTTCCTGCATTTATCCAATTCACCCTTCCTCTGTCCTTCATAGTATTTCTCAGTGCATTTCTCCTTTAAGGTATTTGAAAGTCTGCTGTCATTTTCTGCAATGTTCCTCAATCTTTTTTTAATGAATTAATCCTTTATCTTTATTTGACTTTTACATTAAATCTTTTGATTTCAAAGCTCAAATGTAAAGAAAAGAAATGCCAATATTTATTGCCTGTTGGGGACTGTGTTTAGTGGTTTCTTTACGGGTAACTTTTTCCATCATACACTCTATAGATTTAAGTGCCTGGAGGCACCAATACGGCCTTTGTGGAAGAGTGGCTAGACTGAAGCTTCTTCTCAGTAAAGCCTGATGATATCCTGTTGAGGAATTGCTTTAAAGTAACCAGAATGAGTCACGCCACCTAAAGGAGAAACCCTCTGACCTAATGAAAGGAAGATTGATTGATTTGGAAACAATGTCCAGTGGTAAGAGGGGAGCGACATTTGATCCTACAGTTAAATGTGGTGCTGCCAGCATTGTAGGAATGGAGAGTAACTTTTAGTTTACAAAGGTGAATAATCCTAAAATAACAACAAAAAAAATGCTGCAATTCTGAAAATCTATAACATAACCATCTTTGAAGCAACCCTCAGTGATTAATGTGGCATCAACTTTGAACTTAATGCAAAACACTGATCTCTACAAAGGCCATAAGCAACATAAAATGCTTTATTAGGCTAACACAAAATGACCGATGTCAGCTTTTCAAAACCGTGCCTTCAAAGTTGGTAATTACAACCGAAACAGTTTTTTCTAATAAACCACTAGAAAGAAAAAACTCCTCTCAGAAATTTTAGATATTCCGCCTGTAGACGTATTGCTTTGGGGCAACCACCTATCTCACTAGGTGGTTGCATATTGCAGGATCTAGCACACTGCAGTTTGCTCGGTTGGAGTGCTAGTCTGTATGCACATCTTTTGCAAACTGTATGTAAGACATGTGCTTAAAAATATACTTAAAATATGCTTAAAAGTAATTCTTTCTAAAAGTGGGAATTGTTCTTTGTTTTTCAATAATCTGTAATGTTCTTTTCAGCATAATATTTTCAATTACACTATTTTTATTTCCACTTTAGATTTTATTTTTCCATTCAGCGCAGTTGAGGTGACAATGCAAGACATTGCAGGACAGATGCTGTTTTTAATTTGGTTTAAAAGGCACCCAAACCTCAACATTCATTTGAAATTGGTTGCAACTAATGTGGTATTAATGAACAGATTTTCTAAAAATAAAGATGACACTTATTTTCTTCCATAATAACTATAGAAGCCAGGCATGTAAATGAGAGCTGCTTACTCATGAATATGACAAGACAAAAATATAATTTATGTGAGCAAATAGAAATTGACAGATTTAAATAGATGTAAATATGCAGTCAAATGCTATTCAATGACAAATCAATATGCTTACAGAAACATTGATCTATTTTTATAAAGTCATAAACATTTAATATCCCTTTTGTATATGAACTGAACTCATTAAGGTTGAACTTTTACAATATAGTAAAGCCCAAATATAGTATACAGAATGTCTTTAAGTAAACTCTAAGAAAGTGTCGGCTTCCTTGACATGTAGACCTGGTTATTTGAACATTTCTGAATGACCTAAGCTTAAGCTACACCTCTCAAGATACAGTAATTTTACCTCAATTTTTTGTCTTTGTCAACACTATCTTTCAGATGTCACTGAAATACTTCAGTACCTTTCTGCATGACTAGGTGGCAAAATTGTTAAAATGATATACCAATTTAAAGACCAATATGAACATAGTTCCGCAGTTATAAGCTAAAGATTAAATCCGTGTAATCCATTATTCTTTTGACTCAATTGATCATTTCCTCTCTGTGATTAACTTTGAAAGTTTAAGTTTCAATGAACACATTTTCAAGACAGCTTGGAATAAAAGGTGCAAATTCTGCAGACCTTCGTGTGACCAAACTTCTAAGAAGATCCTTCCATCCATTATCTTCTACTGAGTGAGAAACGTAATCCCTCCAGCATGTCCCAAAAAGGTGTTTGTGAAATTTTGGTTTCTCTTTACCCCTAAGATTAATTAAACTCCCAAATGAAAGACCTGGCAAGCTTGTATGGTTGTCACAAAGTAACATGAGTCTTTGTCTGTTTGTCTAAGGAATCACAAAGTGCCCCAGGTGTGTGCGGTTTTGTAAGACAAAGGAACATTTATTAAGACCAGGTTTGAGGATGGGTATGGTTTAGGGGTCTATTTCTGTTGTAGATTTAGGATTTCTAAAGAAAGGTGGTGTCTATTATCCATATTATCTACTTCAATTTCCTCAAAGACAAATTGTCTTCCATACCCAACCATTTATCACATTCTACTGAAATAACTTCAGATAGTACGACCCATGCTTACCACATTTTTGTGACATATTTAATTTGAATAGCTGAGTCACTCACAGTAGGACCAGCCTTGCTCTTGTGAATAGTGCATAGCAACAATGTCATCAGGGTTGGCGCAGTGGGTTGGCAACTAGGCTCTCTGCAGTGGCGTCCCTAAGACACTCCTCCCTCTGCCTGGGGCGCAACTACCAACATATGCTGAGGTGTAGTTTATTGAGTACAAACAGAATAAAAAAAGAGCTTGGCAGGAGTCTGCAATTGCATGTTTCCTTCTTTACTTCTCAGTGCAAACTGGCTTGCTGAGTGTGCAATCTTTGGCTTTCTACATGAGTCCACGTCTGTGTATCTCTTTTCACATAAATATATTACAGGTCTGAGAGCACACATGTTTGCCTCCCACCTGTGAATGGTTTGTGTGTCAAAGCTGTGAAAATAAATTCCCTTTCAAAAGGCTTCTGGTAATAGAATTGCCAGAGCCTGATAGGCCATCAGTTCTCATAACAGTCAATAAGATCAGGGAAGGAGAAAACAAAAAAGATCAGACGGGGGCAAAAAAAGTGAGTTTGATATGAGGATTGGAAAAAATGGTGGAGGAGAGGAAGAAGACAGTACCTGAATGGGGGGAAAAAATGATCTCATAACACAGGGGTCAGATAATATTAAGCTGTGTGACACTTTAGGACCAACTCTCCAAGCCAGATTCAGTCTGAAGTGCCACATGTGTTGGGCAGCAATTCAGGATTATTGTGGATCAACTGTCAGTCAAATGTTGTATTCTCATTATGCTATTTAAGATTTCTTCAGTTTTACAGAAGAATGTATTTTTATTTTAGTTCTATGCATGTTTTAACATGACACAAAACTCAGGAATCATAGAGACCAAATTGAAAATCAGTTTCACACTGAGCTCACAGTACTAATGTTCTGAAGGCTCCAATATTTTATTGCTCATTAAATTTTTTCCTTATTCTTCCTGCTTATTGCCAATTCGTTGACAAGACTTCCCTTTAAGATAATCAATACATTTAGAAATGCAGTCTAAATAAAATCCCAACTTCACTTGGCCCACCAGCAACCCACTTGTGTATACAATTGGAGGTGTGTGCACCTATCCCTAGTTGATAGTAATGCTGCACAAAAATATGGCCAATACTGATCTCTATTTGCAATTATCATATCAGTTTATCTATGTTTTGAAATTGTTGTTTCAGCTGCTTGGCGCGGCCATTATGGTTATAGCTAGAGGAGTGGCAGGATGCTGCATGGTGAAAACGATCAAAGATTTTCACTATGCATGATGGATATCACACTGTTTTCTGGATGATCCCCTGAAAAACTCCATAAGACCATGCAAAGACCACTGCCATACAGTCTGACTTATAATTTCATGCTGTGGTCCTTGTCAGGTGTAAAGGGGGTATTGACCATCATAAAACACTGAAAGTAAAAAAAATCTTTATTCTAATTTTAAAATAAAAGAAATCATGGCATCTTCACCTAAATGTCTTGATGTACACTCAGCCAGTATATTCTCAAACTGAAAATAAAGCAAAACCTTTTTAATGAGGACATGTATTGCGGGGAATATTTATTACTTTTAGTAAAACGTAACTTATATTGTGGTGTGCAATAAGAGAATAAACAAGTTAGTTTAAATTGGTATTTTGAAGTTGATAAGTCAGGACAAATTTGAGTGAAACTTATATCACATGCCCTTCTATCAACCCTGGGCTCTGCAGAGACTTTGTGGAAATTTTGTTGACAGTGCTAAGTAATCAAGATAAGTTAAGCAGCCACCATCACTGAGTGAAAAGGGACTTGAGCTCTGGTTTTGAGGATGAAACTTAATTTGGCCAGTGGAGCGTGGGCTGGGAATGGAACAAGGTGGCTCTGAGTAAACACACAGCATCTGTTGTAGTTTATTATTAATCAGACAGTCTTTACAATGTGTGTGAGAGAGAACGAAAGAGAGGGAGAGATAGGACAGGTCGGTAGTGCCAGATAGACAAGCACACACATCAGATAGTCTATTATGTATTCATGATTGTCACTGTGCTGGTGGCTATGTTTTACGTGCAGCATGATGAACATTTTGCTGTGTGTGCAGCAGTGACTGTACAAGGTACATGCTGGCCAGTGCTATAATCAGATACAGCTCACTTCAAGGTATGGCTGTATTTTACTTGCACAGTGTTCTATTTTCTGGTGTGTTCAGAAGCAACACAACTTATCAACACAACTGTTGCCATGGCCATGCACATGTGGAAGTGATGACATTATATGTAGACACTGCTGCCCGGTTTCTTGCTTTGGGTGAATTTCATTTCACTTAATCAGATCTCCGGTCTCCCACTTATAATCTAAGACACAATTAGTTTGTACTCTCTTTAAAGAATGCTGCTCGGGTAGTGTTCTGTTATTCATTTCCACGTACTTGAGTACATTTTTATTTTGTAGCTTACCATGAAAGGATGCATAATATGGAATACCTGGGAGATTTATTAGCTGAATGGAAAGTGATATGACAAACGTGTCAGTTTATTTAGACCTATAATAAAGTACAATTAGAAACAAACTTATATATTTTTAATTTTTTTAAAAAGTAGAAGAAAAGCGCTAAAAAAATTATAACTAATCAATAATTAGTTCACTTTTTATTTTAATGTCACAATGAATGTTAGATCTACAGTAATATCAAAAATCCTGCAACACCCATTTCTTTACTTCGCTTTCAACAAGCTTCACTTTGTCATGATCATTATTTCTTTTCTGCTTTTATCTGACCGTGTGCTATTTTTGCCTCATCTTCAGAACAGAACCTTATCAGCTGGATTTTCACACTTTTGGAGCGACTTGACTGGCTTTTGTCTCGAAAGCCAGTCAACGTATAATAATAGTGTTTGAGATTTGAAAGCTCAAGCAAAATGGTGGGCCACTGTGATGAAAACAAAAGTAAGATTGTTCTTGATATTTAATCAATATTTTAAAAGAAATATTCAACTATAATATCAAAATTCTGTGTTCTCGTTCTGTATTCCTGCAAGTACAGAAGCAGATTCCTAGTGTTATATTTGTATTCTCTCTGGTTCTTCTCTTCTATTTTCACTTCCCTATTTTCATGTTTATTTTCCTGACATCTCTTCCATTTTTCTCTTTTCCCTTTCTTTTCTATCTTTTTGTAACTTGCAATAGAAATGAACCCAAAGCAAATTATAACAGTTTTTTTTATTTTCAAAAATATAAATGAAGTGAAGCGATGTAGCGAAAGCCGTAATGCTCCATTTGTGAAAGTAAAACTATTAGGCTTCTTTTTGGCAATCGGGCAACCATTCTGATTGCTCTAAACCAGGACAAGACATGGTTAAAAAATAGCATCATGTTTTCCTAATATCATACGGCGTCAGTTTGAAATGGTTCATTTACTGGTACAAAATGAAAGTGGGTTGGGATGAAATAGTAATGGCTGGGTACAAACAGGCAATGGAGCAATTTGAACAGGATCCTGGGCCTCTCTTTGACTTCTTAATGCTTGCAGTTCCATTACCTCTGGTAAAAATATGTTGTATCACTGTTATTTTCAACAATAGTAAATAAATCTTCAAAGGAAAGAAAGCATAACAGCTAGTCAGATAGATCATCACATTTTAGAAAATCAAAAAAGCGAATGTTACTTCCAGGACATCAATCCACAATGGATTTTTTTTTTCCAAGCTTATTGTTATGTAATATTTGTATACTGTGATTAAGATAATTTAGATTAACTCTTTAGGTCCTTATTTACTAACTCATTGGTACTATAATCTTTAGTTAACTTTATAGAAATAAAATAACTTACAAAAGGGCATTAATGCACTAAAATTGATTCATAAACACCTATTTGTTAAAAACTTGCAAAACAACACTCAATGTAGACTTTCGAAATGGCGGTCCTCTCACAATTAGAAAGTTACTGAGGACTTGCTATTATAATACACAGCCATTGACAGAATTGGAAATTTTCTTTGTACTGGACTCAAGACTGAAGAAAGATTATAGTGTTTTTGATTGGTCCAAGTCAAGCGATTGAAAGTAAGATGAATTCACTTTTGCAAATACACGTCGCAAATAATTAAGTCTAATTTGACACATTTAGTGGTTTGTGTCTTAAAAATCATCCAGAACCAAATAAATCTACATTTTTATATGCTGTTTTACATTATTCGGTAGTAGTTAAATTAGTCAACATAGGGACAGGAAAGTATGCTGTTAACCAAGCAGAGTGGATGAGAATATGGAAACATAAAGAATACATCATGCAGAATCAATAGTGATTTGGGCTGTAACTGACAAGAACTTTTAAAAATTCATAGACGGAATGTTCTTTCTGGAAAGGCTGTGGCTTTCAGTTTATTGAAATGTTATTATTGCTAGGTATGCACTGATTAAATAAAATAATTTTCAATCTGTGCAAGGGGGGACACTAGACCTTTTTCCTTTGTCTGATTGCAATCAAGCTGTTCTTAATATAAACTTATTTCCATTATGTTCCTCCTGACTTTTAAAAAAAATCTTTTCTCAGGGGCCTTTTTTCACTTTCCTTTCACTCTTGACAGGGTGATAAGTCAGGGGATAAAAGGTCAGATGCCTATTATTACCACAGCTTCTGAAAAACTCCAATGGTAATGATTACTAACCTAGAGGTTAAGCCATGGAGCCAATTTACTGAATTTTGTCCCTTTTAACCCTCTCAGGCTCAAATTAAGTTGTAGTTGCAGGAAAAATCTGATATTTGGAGAACATGATCATATGGGGTAGTAATATACAATTCAGACTTTTTTTTGAGAGAGACATTTCAACAGCATTGCAACAGCATTTCAACAGCATTTAGCTGTTTCAAATCTGCAACATCTGCCTGGAGAGGGTTAACTGCTGTGAAGTTAGTGCCTTAGCCAGTCCAAAATGATAGTAAATACCATGTCCCATTTCTTTCACTTCAAAGGTTTTGGGAGTTGACAAAAGACTTCTAGAATCCTTGGGTAAATCCAAACCATAGTGCGCTAAAATATGTAGCAGCTCTGTCAATGCACTGTGTGAGATACTCCGATTTGCTGCCCAATCAGCAAGATTAATTTTAAGTTCATGTGTGCGAGAAATTTCTTCAGAGGTGCTGTTCAAATCTATTTCAATGTTACTGGCAGTACATTTTCTTCCAGCAACTGATTGTTCTTCATTTTCATCTTCAAATTCTGTACAAGTCTCTTTTTCGTTTTCACTCAAATGAGCTTCAAAGTTCCACTCTTCACTGGGAATCGGATTGTCCACTTCTGAAGTATAATCCAAATCAGAAAATGTGCCACATTTGACCTTGAAGTCTTCCAAAAACTTTAAATGCTCAGGAACTTTGGCTTTAATTCGTCTTCTTTTTGTCCGAGAACTACAATAGTAATCCATTTTTTTAAGTCTGTAAAACACAAACAAAGCACACTTTCAGATGGCTACTTACCATGAGAAAATACTTGCCTAAAGACTGAAATATATTTCATATATATATTTCAGTCTTTGAAGTATTTGTCTTTGCCAAATACTTTTTTATTTAATGGTTAATCGTGAGAATTTTACTATTAACCCTCTCAGGCTCAAATTAAGTTGTAGTTGCAGGAAAAATCTGATATTTGGAGAACATGATCATATGGTGTAGTAATATACAATTCAGACTTTTTTTTGAGAGAGACATTTCAACAGCATTGCAACAGCATTTAGCTGTTTCAAATCTGCAACATCTGCCTGGAGAGGGTTAAAAATGTAAAAGTGGAGTCTTTTTAAACAGGTTGTAATTTTGCAATCATATAAAAAAAATCTAAATTTCACATAAATGTGTGATCATTAGTCTTTGTTCAAATCTTCTCAAGGTACTTGCTGCTACATTGATTACAGCATTTTGAAGAGTTTGCCCTTTGTGTGGGCCTGTCTCTCTTTTTATTGTTATTCTAGACTCGTATATGAAGTGATCATACTACAATCAGTTATTGAAACATTTGACAAATGTAAATTTTAGATCAACTGTTTGACATTCACAAGCACTAAAAGAATAGAAACCAGGACAATTAATCTTGAAATTGTTAAATCTATATGAAGAAAGGTTCAGGTTTGTTGTGGACCTTTGCTTTTTTTCTGTGATATTTAAAACTTGCTTTTGTACCTTCATGGCAGAAAGGTCACTGAAAACGCCAGAACTTCACATTGTTTTTAGCAATTCCAAAAATCACAACTAAATGGGTGAATGCTAAGATCATTAAGCTGCTATTGAATCAATGACAGGGCAACATTTTTGTCTTGTCAAAATTTTACTTGGCTGCCTGACTTTACATCTTAGGATGTGTGAACAGGTTTGTGTAGGCTCTGTTTGTAGATGTAACCAGTTGCAATGTAGATACACAAGGGAAATAAACTGCATCATTGTGCCAGACTCCTTTTATTCCAAATAAACAATCATGTCCAGTTGTGCAAAGTTGTCTGCATCCTATTAAAACATAAAAATGGAGAAATAATAATTGCGATTGTGATAAAAAATTACTGAATATACTTTTGACTCTAAATGGTGTGTGAGTGACAGAAGTCACAGTATTGATTTAATTTGTCAAATTGACACAAATTTTACAGTCGGTGTTGGAAACGCATTGCTGAATTTCATTTTTATAAATTGCTCCACCATACAAGAATGCTGTCTGTAAAATTAGCTTTCCCCTGCCTCACTAGCAGGAGGTATTAATTGGGTCGGTCTCAGACAGACGTCCAAGTAATAACCCCGCAAATTAAAACAGAGCTCTTGTCACACTGTCATGTGAATGGTACATCCAAACACCAGAATATTTGAAATTTTTACCACACTTGAGCACACCGTCTTGTATGTCTCACAAGTCCTTACAATATTTCATAGTTATTCCATTTCTGAAGCAAAATCCTGCAAAAGTGCCTGAATGGTAAGCCTACAATTCACACCAGTTTCATAGACTGGCAGCCTATCCAAATTGTCCACTGCATATCATTTATACACTATAAAGATGAGGGTCTCTACGGATGCAGAAAATGAATAAATGAAACACAGCTAAACAAAATCTTTGAGACACATTTTTTAACCTTATTGTGTAGTATTCTGACATCTTTACATTTGAATAAAAATTAAAATGACTTCTGCTCATTACCCTCAAACCTGTGCCCCCTTTGGTACAGTTTGTGCTTTAGACACACGAGTTCTGCAACAAATTTAGAGTTTTATCCTTGAATCGGTAACAGTGTATCCGACATCCCTTGTTATAATAACCTGTGGCTATAAAAATTAAGTGGGTTTTGAATATTTTCACTGATGAAAATAGCCAGTTAATCAGTGAAAAGGGGAGCAATGAGCTCACTGGATATTGTAGTGTTATTAAAGCTAAATGATTAGAGATCTGGGAAGCACCCAATGTTTCTCTACCCCTTTTTCACAAAACTGTAAGCACATAGAGTTAACTTCATCATGCTGCATAGCAACACAAAACAACACAACATATAGCAAACAGCCATAAAAGGATGCATTCATACTCAGAGGGAACATGCAAACTCCATGCAAAAAGATACATAACAATTACTAAAAGCATTGTTGGTTCTCTTTATGAGAAGAAATGGGGGAAAAAAATCAATCACTGGATGCAAACAGAAAAAAATATATTCTTTTGTTCAACTATATTTATTCCTAACAGTTTTGTTGCCTGTCAGTGCTATAATAGCGAATAAACAAGAGGCGTGTCTTAGTCTATGCATAGTATACAAACGTGTGGAGCCTGTCATCAGTGTCATGGGGTGAAATAACGCAGTGTCACACATTATATCCCATTAATTCATTCTGTCTATCAGGAAAACAACAGACCCTTGCCAAAGGGCTTTACCAATGCCAGATGCTTCCCTTGTTAATTTGATTCCTCACCTCATTGCCCGGACCTGGAGCTGTCAGCCCCTGAGCAGTCCAACCGTTTTGTCTAGACATCTGCCTTTGGAGACAAAAGGACTTTTTTTTGGCATTTGTACATCTTTCCTACTCCAGCACAAACATGTTTGTAGAAGGGATTTGAACACATTGACTGCAGGTGTTTTAAGAGAGAACATTTTCTCTTTGTGGATGGCAGTAATGTTTTTTTATGAGAACCAAATATATAGGTCAGATCAGAAGATCAAGCTAAAGAGTTACAGCTGAAATGATTGATGCAAGAAAATGAAAATGATACATCTGACAGGCTCCATCCACCATGTGAGAAGTGGATGGAGTCTGTCACAATGGAAAGGACTTAGTGCAATATGTTGCAAAAATATTACTACCCTTTTTAGTAGTTTTTTCCAAATCTACTTAGCAAACCTTTCGTCAAATTTGTGAAGAGCATCTATAAACAGAAATGTTCATTTCCACAGAACTTTAAATACAGAAAGAAAAATAAAGGAAGATGCAGATAAACGGAAACAGCTATAGCTGAAAAAGCTATAAGGAGAGAATGGAAATGGTATATTTGAGATGTGGATAAAGCCTCTCAGGGACAGATATTTATGTCCAAAAGGTTTTAAAAAAAAAGCTTTCAGTGAGATGTCAGACTATTCAGACTACTAGGGTTTGAAATGTCATTTAATTCAACACACCTGTTGAGAATCGGCATTCAGTCAAATCAAATAAAATCCAAGTCTAGTACAAAGTTTCCAAACTTATCTTAGTTATCAAATAATGTTCAGTTTATTTTTCAAATTGGGTAAAACATTTTCTAAGGAGACAAAAAAAATGTAATCGATTCACTGACTTTTAGGACGAGCATGTAGCGACAGTGAGCAGTGGCTTGCATTGTGTTACTGACTTTGCTGCAATCTCTCATGATGAGCATCTGTTTATCAACAACAGAAGCAAAACTCCACTTTAACCTCCAGAACCTGGCTTAGTGTGAGCAACCATCTGCCAAAATACTGGGAATTTGAGAAGACAGAGTAAACACAAACATACAGACTGGTCCAGGAGCACTTTCTATAAAGAAAAGTAAAAAGATTATGGCAATGGTTGTAGATATTTTTGTGTCTTCATCTTGGAGATAAACACAACTAGAGAAATAAGCTCCGAGTCTGTGGGACAAAAGAGAGCACATACAGTTAATTGCAGTAAAACTTGGCCAATAGCTTGGTAAAGGAGAGAGACACACTGAAATAATCCAGTGTATTTTTGGTCTGAAAAATACACTGGACTCAGACTAAAACTGGGAGCCAGAAGACGGGCCTGATCACTGAAATATCTACTTTTAGAAACTCTAGGAATCAGTAGTAAACATATGAAGGAAAGCTAAAAAATGTGATCTTTCTTTTCTTTTGTTTAACCAGAACTCTTTCTGCTGTGTTTTGGATAAGCTAAGATTTGTTTAAGTGCTTCAACGTCAGTATTTTTAACAACATGTTATGAAACTACTCAGACTTGAGCTACAGCTGTGAAACCAGTTTTAAAGGCATGTTCTTGACATTCATTTTCAGTGTACCAAGAGTGGTTATTTTCTCATTCTTCAGTGAGTATAATGTGACTACTTCTGTGTGAATTGGATTAGGCAGCTGTTATTAAATCCCTGAAGTGGGTATATATTTGCAAGCACAGAGCCTCTGGAAAACCACATGAGATGTGAACAGATACCACCCACAACATACTTGTACCAGATCACTGGTCTTTACCCACATGTCCTCACCTGTGCATTTAGATTAGTAGATGCGTGATGTGGGAGAGGGGAATAATTCATAACAAACTCTTTTTAAAATATAAATTAAATCACTTTGAAGACCATTGTAGGCAGGGATGCAGTGATGCCATTTTATTCTAATAGACTGTTTTCACAACAGAAATATATATTCATACATTTGTTGTAGTTACCATGATGATGGAGCAACAAATTGAGGATGACCTGCAGAAAAAAACACAATCATTCACTGGCTCATTCTTATCTAATGACTGATTCCATTGGGATCCATTTGCTATTCCATTGCCATTTATAATGAAAATATCAACATGTACAATCTTAATTCTTAGGGCCTCATGACTGAATATTTGTTGTTCTGGAAAAAGCACATCAAAATGTTCTGCAAAATGACAAAACAAAGAATATTTTCTTGACACTTGATGTCCTTTAGAGCAAAAGGAGTTGTTTTGTTATTTTAGTTATTTTACTACCCAGAATAAAGGTTCCCACTGCTGAAAACTCAAAACTGCATCAAAAATGATAATAGGCCACCCAGTTGAAAACTTTATGGATCTTCCTACAGTAATAATGTGGTGGGATTAGCTACTCAGTCAGCATCTTTTCTTACCTTGACCATACTTTGAATTATGAACACAGATTGCTACCATCAGTTCAAAGATCCAGGGTTACACAGTTTATTAAGGTTAAACTGAAAAAGACTTTTGCAGACCAGTCTATCCTCCAATGTTTACCTGTGATTGTTTATGTATTTTTTTAAGCGAGACAAATTTGAGACTTTTTCTGACAATAAAGAACCATTGTATCATAGTACACCACAATACTCAAAGGATAAAAACAAAAAAGTCAGTTATAAATATTACTATGATATATCTGGAAGACCATCTTTATTATACGCTTTGTGAGCTGCTATGCTCACTGTCATAGCTGTCTATGATATCCATCATCATTACCATCACCAACATCATGATGCGTAATATTTTTTCTGTCTTAGTTATTAATCTTTGCATTCCTTACTTTACTCTTCTTCCTCCTGTTTACGAGCATTCGCTGTTTCTAGTTGTTCTAAACATTTGTAGTTTTTGGGGTGAATGAGTCATGCCTCCGTAAAACAGCACTCTAATCTCTTCTGTAATACCGCCTGCAGCTTTACTGAGACTGTAACATGCAAGCTCAGTGTTGAATCTGCATGTTTATGTGTAACTCTGCATGCATTCTCAGGATGCATTCCTTGACTCATGTGTCTAGAAGTGAGAGAGGGAACAAAGCAAAGGAGAGGTTGTGGGCTTTTAATAAAAGGATGCTTGCCTTCGATTGTAAGCAGGCGATTGGTGTAGGTGGAGATGTGTGAACACAAGGGTGAACGCAAAAACGCCTGCATGTTGTAGAGGAGGAGAGACAAAGGTTGCAAAGACAGATAGATTGTTGGCAACATTGAAGAGTCGGGCTGATTTATCTTCCCACATTGTGACTCACCATTAGCAAACCACACAGTTTAGATCCTAGAGCCCTTACTGAAAAGAAGATAGAAAGCAATGGAGAATTTTGTAGAAGAATAGAAAAGATGTAAAAAGGTAAAACTGAAAAGAAGAAAAAGCAGACAGCTGGAATTTGTGAAAAACGGTTTTACCTTTCAGTTAGAACTAATTATGCTAAAATTCAGAGTAAATTGAAATTGCTAAGAGAAATTCACAATTTGATGCATGTCCTATTTGAATGTTGTTTCTTTTGCACACATTTTAAATCACGCAGATAATTTAAACATACACTTCGGAAAGAGCCTTAAACAGAGAACTTTACCTTCTTTAGACATAAAACGGACCCTCAACTAGCCAATCAGGTCAGCTGAACAACGTTCCAAGCATTCAACATCTATAGCTGAGCCTCATGACTAATTTACTCAATGAAGACAAAGCATTTACACAGTATAGGATGAGAGAATCCCTAGAAATAAAATATTTATCCAATATTTGAATAATGCACTTACCAAATTCTGCATGCCCCAGTATCAGAGACATAGGATAGTAATGTTGGAGTGGCATTCAACCAAGGGAGCCTTTAAATCTTGCGGCGGGTATGCAATAGCATTATGTGAGGCATTTTTTCCCATGTAATGGACCCATCTTTCATTTAGCCTTTAGACTCTCCCTTCTAAACAGCATTGATGACGGTTAGGCTGAGATGATTTTCAAAGCACAACTTTTACCATGTCTTTAGTTATTGTTTACATAAAAGACATACTTGGTTTCTTTTTCCAAGAGTTCCCAGAGATTATATAAAGTCAGTTGAAAACCTTCTTCATAGCCTTTCACAACCTAGGTTTTGCCTCTGTAGCTTCAGAAACTGCAATCCTTTTGACCACTCAATACCTGTTTACTGTCTCAGGAGTCTTTAGCGTCAATCAAATTCCAGAAGCTTCTGTTTCAGCTTAATGGCTTCTATTATTGCTGACAGCCACCACCAGATCTTTAGGTTGCCATTAATTAACCCTCACCTATGTCCATGAAATATGGATCTTCTAAACATTTGATTCCAGATAACAGTAGCTGAAAATAACTTCCTAGATTGTCCAGGGTCCACTATAGTTACAGGCAGAAAAGCTCCACAATACTTTAGGGAGGTTTGGCGTTGACCCTTTGCTCCTGCAAGAAAAGGAATAAGCTGAGGAAGAGCATGCAATATGATTGGAATATCTCCTGGGCATCTATTGGGAACATTCTACAAGTAGGAAAGCTCTGGGCACATACAAATCTTGCTGGAGAGAATTATATTTCCCAATGTAGCCTTGAAAAACAATGGTGGAGCCCAGGAAGAGCTGGAAAATGCAAGTACGAAAACTTGCATTTTCCTGCTGGACCTGTTTTGTCTGCAACCCAATTTCCAAACAGCAAAAGATATTCAATAAAATATGTTGCACTCATTTTAATAAATAAAAACCAATTATAATGTAGTATGTATGTATAGATATAACTTTAAGTCAAGTTTGTTGTATGTATGCTGTGTTTTCAATATAGGTAGGTAGAAGGTTTACACAACCTCCAAACAGAACAGTTTTAGATATCCGAGGCTGAGTGTGCTGACTGCTCACACAGCATTGTACACCCTGCTTACACGCGGTTGTTTTACAACATGTGCGAGTGGGAGGACTTCAGTGTTTGGGTGATTGCCTTAAGCAATCACCACCATGTGAGCCAAGTAAAAGTGTGTCGCTCCTGAGCATGTGCACAGTTAACACCTGGCAAGGGTCTAGCATGTAAGAGCAATACGGAAAAATATACTGTGTATCATTACCTTTGTCTTTGTTTTTAAATTTGACAAGCTACAAATGCAGTTGGGCTCAGAAGCCATGATCCTGAATAGTCAAGTCATGTTTTCCTATGAGGAGCTTCTGTGTATTGTATTCATTTATAATTCACAACCATAAACACTAACACAGCTGTGCCCTCTTAGTTACCTGATGATGTTTCCATTTCTCCCCACGTCTGAGTCTTAAATGCATTTGATAAGCACCACAGAACACTTAAATACACCAAATAGAAATGCATTATGGAGCATTATACAATGACAGGCACGCTGTTCCATTTAAATCTCATCTCACCATATGATAAGACTGTAATTGTGGATCTGTGTACACACTGTATGATTTATGTTTTCATCATTTTTCTGGAAGACTTTCCAAATATGCATAGGTTTATTTAATTAATCTTAAATGAAAAAAAAAAAAATGGCATGCCATATTTTGGCCATATTTCCGAAGTCCAAAGATGTTATTATACTAAATACAAAACAAAAAAATAAATTAATATAAGTATAACATTAGTGGTTATACTTATATTATATAAATATACACACTTGGTTTGGTGTGTATACATCATGAATTTCATAGCAGTGAAACTACATTCTTCTACATCTGTCATGACAGATTGTGTTTTTCCAACATGAGGTTTTGTACCCACAAAATAACACACAATACTCACTTTTTAGGAATGGTACATGTGTAAAACTGATAGCCAGTCATTGACTTGTAGTCAGTGGTTGTATTATTGTTGTATTGTACTATTAGTCATGTGCACAAGTCGTCTTACAGCTCCTATGCATTTGTAAGAGCTGCAAGATGGCATTGTTGAAAGAAATTTATGGGATGCTCTGTGTGGTGGTTTGCCTCTGGTCTTGTAGGGGCCACTAAAAACATGTGGAAGAAGGTTGGCTTCTTCTATGCAATACTTCAATTCACTTATGCATCTACTTGTGGAGAAAATGATTTGCTGAAGTTCTAAACGACCATGATAAAATGGGTTAAAATGCAATTTAAGTTACTCTTAACTTGGCAAGATTGATTAAGCCATGTGGGCTGTCTTAGTAGCAGTGCACAGAAATTTTTCCTCAGACAACTATCTCAGGTTTATAGAAAATAAAAAAAATAATAAAAAAGTCCAGTGGTTGCAGTATAAATTAAACAATAAATCCTACAAATGTTCTACCGTCACCACATTGCTTACAGTGAAGTGACAGTCTGCATAATAAACACATGACAAGTGCTCACATAGTTTAATCTCATCCAACATCTTTAAAGTACTGACTTTAAAGATGTCAGTACTTTAAAGTACAAATTATGCACAACTGAGAAGTTGTGCATAATTATGCCAAAAAAGGAAAAATAAAAAAAAGAACTGGACAAACATGGTTAGTGGATGATTTTCTTTTAAATCAACTGACAAGTATTACCAAGCCAAAAACTGCACTGAGTGCTTTTAAAATGTTGTTTGCACTGAGATCAACTGAACAGTTAGCAGCTCTGACAAGTGCAAAGAATTTGTAGATTCTGTCCAATTCTCAGCATTGGAGGGAAACATAACCACAGACACCTAAAGTGATTCTTAATAGGCCCTGACATATACTTTGTTCCTCTCTTAGCCATGGGAAAATTGGATATCTGAAGTAACAGGCTGTTTGGATGAAATTATAAAAATTCTTGTAATCATTGGAAATAACGGGTGTTAAAATGTTGTCGGAAACACGTGTCCACCAAAAGGCTTAAATTCTGCTGCACTCACTGCTACATCACAGAGCTACTCACATGGATGCTCTTACTTTATAAGTTTTACCAACATGCTTTGAAGCATATGTTAACTCTTCATGCTCTGTTTGAGATATCTCAAGATAATGCTGTTAAACTGGGTCCTTTTGGTCAGAGTTGTTACAAAGATGCAAGTCAGAAAAATAGATATTGAATGAATTATAATTTGTTGTTCAGTAAAACAAGTATTCATAGCTTAATGCATGATTATTAAATATAAAAGTACCTATTACTAGTGCTTGTCCTGAACTTTCATTATGCAAGATTTATGAGTGCAAGTTGTTTATTGCTTAGCTGACAGATGTTTCTGAACACCTGGTGGAGTGCCTATTGAGTGATAAAATCCAGAGAAAATATGATGAAAACTGCAGAGGAAAAACACAAACCCTTTAAAGATTAAGCCTTTGCCTCAAGCAGATACATTTTGAGAAGCATTCTTTTCAGTCAGAATTCACCTTCTTGTCATTCGGATAGGAGAGGACTCTGTGTGGAGTCAGCTGCTCATTAATGCATGCTATTCTCTGTCAACACAGAGAAAGTGTTACTGTTAGCAAGTGTATGCACACCATCTTCGGTGTTTATTCCCAGACAGCTTGTTAATCAAAGAGGCGATACCACAAGATACGGGAAGCTGAATATCAATGGAACTTTTTTTCTCTTTTTTTTTTTTTACGAAGGTAAAGTGAGAATGAACATTTACTATGACGACTCTTGCCAATTTTAGCAAAATATCTGAAAGATCATCTATCCCACTATAGAATTTTGTTCTGTTCATGTTTCCTTTTTCCACTGTTTTCAGATCAAATTAACTATATCTACAGACTCAAAATGTTCAGGGTCCATTCACTGGTATTCCTGGCTACCATTTTACCATGAAGACAAAACTTAACTTCAAGCAAATCATAGAAAAGACTGTTAAAAAGTCTAGTACAATCTCTATGGAAGGTATGGGAGGTAAAATGAATCCAGCAAAATAAAGGGAAATCCTATAGGACGATTAGATTCCATCTGTGAGAAAACTTTGGAGAACATTTATTTTCTAGAAAGACATTGACCCTAAACATAACAGCAAAAGCTGTATGGTTTGAAGACAAAAGGGTGAATGTTTTGTGGTTGTTGAATAGGGCTGTTCACAGCCGAAACCTATGGGACACGACTGAGCTTGAACACTTTTGCAAGAAAGAATAGAGTAAAATTACAGTGTTCAGATGTGCTTACCTGACTGACACCTATCCACTCAGACTCTATGCTGTGATTGCAGCCAAAGGTACATGTACTGACCGTAAGGGAGTGAAAATTTATGCAATCACTTACTTTAAGTTAAATATTTTTATTTAATCGTCATAGTTTTGTGGAAATTAGCTTTCACATTGACACGAAAGAGTTTTTTTTTTCTAAATCTTTTTGTCAACAAAGTAAAATTTTGTTGATCATGACTGATTTGTAAAAGTAATGCAAAGGGTAAAACATCCAAGACAATGAATACTTTTCATAGGCATTGCATCTTCTTTTGCTTTATTGTTCGCCTTGGCCTCCACCACTTCTCTCTCTTTCCAAAAAAACCCATCTGTCTTTCTCCCAATTACCCCTCATTTATCCAACTTTACAATAGCTATCATTATCTTCCGCTGCCCTGCTTCAACTGCACCCTAAGTTTCTTCGTTTTCCACCAAATGTCTTAGCCTTGATACATCGAGGCAGGCAAAGAGGCAGGCTGGGCCAGGCTGCAGGTCATAATGATGGTGCTGGTTTCTATAAAAAGCCTGCAGGCAGCTGAATCGATGGCTGCAGTTGTCAAGTTGTACCTTACCCGCAGAGAGAGAAAGAGGATCTCGAGTCTGTGCTGGTTGCTGAACTTTGTGAATGTGTGTTTTTTTGAATTGGTGCGGCTGTAGCAGCTATTCTTGATTAGAAGGGCATGTACCCACAAAGGATTGCCCACAGCAGGACCCTGTATTAGCTGCGCTTAATTCTGCAGAGCAGAAAATCTGTTTAAGCATACCAGTTTGGTACTTGATGAAAAGCTTAATGCTGATTTTTACTGTTCTGAAACACACATACTTCTTGTAAAAAGTAGTACAATATCAACAATATGTATTTTGTAAGTCATAACTGTTTAACGAAAAAATCTTAGCATGCCTAATTAGCAGCAGAGTATTTTAAGTTTTTCTTGTCATGACTCCACTGTCTCACTATTTCTTTTTTTTAATTTATTTAGATTTTGATCTGAGAGGCAAATGGTTGTTTCCACTCAATTCAGTTCAATCAGAAAATTGATAGCTGTGATTGAGAATACCTTATTAATCTCAAAGAGGAATTCAATGCTGTTGTTGTGAGTCACATAAAGCAGGTTTCTTCAAAGAGCTGCTGTAAAAGGTGATGATTCTGGGTTGGACCGATTAGTCTGTATTACATCAAGTCAGAAGAAGCCTCTGCCAATAGATACGCTGTGGTTTTGGTATAGTCTCATAAAGAGGATGCTAGGAGTTGTCCGTAATGTTCTTCATTTTATGAAGACTCCCTCTTTGTGCAGTCATCTCTCCAGAGGTTCCAGAGCGGTCGGTAGTCTTTATCAGCTTGTTGAGCTTTTTTTTTTAGGTCATTGGCTCTGACGCTGTGACCCCAACAGATGATGGCAGACGGGATTGTACTTTCCACAAAAGCTTGTGCAATATGTGCCGGACTTTGCTACAACAGTGAAGGACCCAATATTCCTCAAGCAGTACAGTCTGTTCTGTCCCTTCTTCTACAGTTGCGTCTTTAGTCTAGTCTCTTGTCCATGTGAACAGTGAGATATTTATGCTACTTCTACACCTCTGCTTCTCCCATTATTAAAATATTATTTGACATAATGCTGTTTCTCCTGAAACCTACAGTAATCTCTTTGTTTTGATTATATTAGAGATAAGACAATTGTTTCCTCAACGTGCCTCTAGGCGGTCCACAGGTTCTCTGTATTCTGCTTCTTGTCCATCTCTGATACAAGACTGCTGAGTTTTTTTTTTTTTGTTTGTTTTTTTAAGATGACAGGACTCTGTCTTGTACTGGAAGTCTTGAGGTGTACAGAGTGAAAACAAATGGTGAGAGTACAGGCCTGTGATGCATCTAGTCTCAAAACGTCCCTTTAGGACTTCTCTACCTACATGTGACAATATTTTCACAGTTTTCTTTATTACAGGTTGCTTCTTAGCAATGAATTTATATTCCTGCAGAGAAAACAATATTATGATCTGATTTGCCAAGAGCAGGTCTTGCTTTGAATATGTTTGAGTCTCCTTCTTATTTTATATCTTAGCAATTGCTGAGCTAATGACATCAAATGCAATGTCACCAAAAGCTGTTGGTGGAGTGTACTCTCTTGGTAAATAATATTGATGAAATCTTGCATGCCATCAATCGTGCATTGCCCATTATGATTGATGGAAGAAATGGTTTGAACTTCCTCCTTCTTTGTCTCTGGTCCTACTCTGTATTCACAGTAACTTATTTTCCAGTCATCTTATTATTTGAGCACTACCAACCTCACAGTATTCAGTTCCAAATAAGGGATGTTTTTTTTGGACAAGTATATGTCAGAAGGAGAAGTAATGCCCAATAGTCAAATGGTTTGTTCTTGGTGGAAAAGAATATATGTCAGAGAAATAACCCTCAAAATCAAATTATATGATTTGATTATATAAATCTACTGAATCTTTTACAAGGATTCAGTAGTTTTCTTCCTAAAACAATGTGTTTTGTACAGTAGCTTTGCAGCTTCTCTGGGACGAACCTTATTGCCTTATTGAAGTTGGTTATCAGAAGGTTAGTTACTTGTTGAGCTGTTCCTCAAGATGCAGTCACAGATTAACCAAAACAGTGCACCCTGTTTCCTTTGCTTATGTTTAAAAGTCATTCTTTATACCTTCACGCCCTCAAAAGTTGTGTTATTTGAATTAACTATTTTGTTTCCAATTAAAAAACAAAATAGTGTTTTACTATATTTTCACTATAGCAGCACTTATGTGCCATGTCTTAACATTATTATTGTAAAAACAGAAGAAACACTCAGGTGGACTTGACCTAGATTTTCAGTCAGGAACAAATTGTACAGGTTTTGTGATTCATGTAGACTCAAAGCTGGAGGCAACATTCTGAAGGTAAACTGAAAATGTTGAATTGATTCACTCGGTTTTCAGCGTAGGTCAGCTGCCATTTTCTGTCCTTGTGTGCAGATCATGAACCAGGAATGTTGTGCTAATCGGGAAGTGTGATTCACACAGCCTGTAGGAAATGTCGTATCTGTGTGTGTGTAACTTTTGAAGCCTGTAAGGCTGCTGTCACAATGTTCTATATAATGCCATACCTGTTGGCAGTTTATAAATATCAAATTATATCATGTCCATGAAGTACAGGTGCAGATTATGATGCCTCCCTACCTAAATTAGACCTTACTCTGTCTAAAGAAGACAGAGTAAGGTATTGTGTTTTACTTATTTTTTTTCTAACCATTAAGGGATGAGAGTTAAATACTTTATACATCATGAGCTTATCAAAATGGTAAAAGAAATAACAATATAAATCAGGCAGCATTTTTGTCTCACCATTTTTCGCTCCACAAAGTCTGACAGGATTTTGTCTACATTGTGATTAGTTTTCAAGAGCCGTTGATCTGTTTGCTGTCAATCAAACTGCACCCATATGTACATTCAGACATTATTAGAGGAAATTAACCCTATTAATATTTTCTGTAATTGCCACCAAGCTGTAAGAGCCTATAGATTTGTTGCTAATCTTTGTTCTTAAGCAACTGGTTGGGCTCTGTAGGTTGAAATGAAGTTAATCGAATGTATTGTACTGTCTTCCACTAAGCTGAAATGAAAAGGTTTTCTGCAAACATTTGTGTTATAAGTTAGTTTCAGTTTCTAATGCCCTACACCTAACTTAAGCTATGAAATTGTGTAAGTTAGTTATTTAGGGTCAGAAATGCAAGAAGGAACAAACAGTACAAAGGATGATGTGATTATAAAACTCAAATCAAAACATTGTTAACTGCAGTAAATACAATATTCCACAGAGAACATGACAAGCTCTTTGTCTCAGATTTCAAATGCTTTGCTGGATCTGCATATATACAAGAATATATCAAAGTGAAACATACAGTACAAGCATTTCCATTGATAAGACTCAGCTCTACTATGCAATCAGTAAATAACAAGCTCTGTCACTGATGATCAGCTGAACTTTTGTTCAGCACAGATTGTGGCCAGTCCTTGAATAAAGAAAATTAGTCTGAGTCCAGATGTTCTTTAGTCTTTTAATCACTGTTATATAAAGAGTCAAACAACCAATTACTGAGCATGACAGATGCCTTCTTTCACTTATCTTATTATATTAGAGCAAACCAGTGTAAGAAGAACTTGCATTTAGTAAGTGACTTATTGTACTGAAAACATGTTATTGTAACATATTACAAACTAAACCTCACAGATGGAGTTTAAATTGTTAAGTTAACTTGGTTAGTTGAGAGTTAAAATATTGAGTCTATCTGCTGGAAATTATTTATCTCGCCAAATGTATCTTCCAGATTTAATGAACACTGGTGGAAAATTAGAAATTAATGCTTTTGTTGTATATTTTATGCTGTTAATGCTTTCACACTATTTATTACATCCCCATTTGTGATATCATAGCTAAAGGTTTTAATGTTTCTCTGAACGGCAAGAAATTAAGTGAATTCTGGGGAACATCAAGTCCTGCCAGTTAGGTATTGGTGTCACTGAGTAACTCAGTACTCAGTATAGTTTGTGAATTGGGATAATTGTAACATATCAAAATATGGAAAAGACTCATGTTTTCTACTATAACTGAGCACTCGCAGTCACACTGACCCTACTGCACTCAAATTCAGGCCCCATTATGCACGTCCAGGCAAAATACAGGCAACATTAGGTTCAGTGTGTTGCCCAAGGACACTTCATCATGCACTTGAGGGAGGTCAGATTGACTGTACTTTCCCATCTGAGTCACAGCTTCCAGACTAAGGCAGAAACATAAGTACACCACCACACTGCATGTAGATATTCCTTCTCATTTTCTCATTTTAATACTCTAATAAAGATGCTAAATGATGCTGAAAGTAATTGCTTGTTTTTCTATCAGACTCCAAATCTATCAGGTGTCTAGACATAACAATGTTTCATTTAAAAAACAAAAAACATGTTATTTGTTTATAACACATGTTGCTTTTACCCTGTGTAAAATATCTGCTTACCTTGTGTAAAATACCATCTTTTTATTCAAGTATTCTAAAATAAATAGCTTTTGAAGAAAAAAAAGAAATGGTTTGCAGCTGGCAGCTGAATGACAGCACCAGGGAACTGCAATAGGTTCTGTCACAGTCTGAGAATCAAGTTACAGGAATGACAGGAAACTAGGCGCAGCAGGTAACCAGCGAGGGGTGATATAAGTCTAACCACTGAGGCAGAGCTCTGTTAATCTCCTACAAATTGTGTCCCGGTCTGCTCTGTGGTCACGAATTGGGGTAGACTAGGGAAGCAATAAATGAGGAGATAATTTCCTCATTGCCTGCATAGAAATCTTTTGCGGTGTAAATATAAAGTAAACAACCTGAGAAGAAAGAGCACAGGATGGATTAACTGCGAATAAATAGGCTCTAAATTACAACCTGCAACAACTGGAGACTTAAAACTAAAATGTATCCAGGAGGATTTTGGAGTTGAGCAAGTAAATTTTTCAAATGCATGAGAAGATCCAAAGGGATTAAAGCAGCCTCCAGAAGAAAATAGCAACAAACCTGTATTTATGTGCACATTTATCTTAAAATGTGGTGTAGAATACACAGACTGGAAGTAAGACCGTAAAGCCAGTTTCACACTGCATGGTATGACTCGAGTATTCTTGTGTTCTTCTGCAGACAGTTTCATTTGAACACAGGCGGGATCAACAGTTTATCCTGGGGCTTCATGTGAAGCTGCACCGACACAGAGATAAGCACAAAGTCATTATTTTGTGTCTGCAGCGATGTACTTTGGTGAACTTGAAACCTATCCAGTAGCTACTGTCAATGGAAAACCAAGTAAATAAATAATTGATTCAAAAATCAGAAAGGGTAAATATGTATTGTCTATATTATACTTTTGAAACCTTGATACTTATTTACAGTATACATTTTCTTTAATCTAGCTTCATTTACAGTATTACAGCATTTATTGTATAGTTGTGATGTTTTTATGCTATTTTCCAAATGCAAATGAAAATTTTATTTAACCTTTTTGTAAATTTTAATATATCTTTTGCATTAGTATTGGTATGTTTAAATGGTGTCTTCTTTCACTTCTCTTATTACATTAGAGCAGTGTAACTTGCATTCATATATATATATATATGATCTATGCTTGACAGAATACATTTTACCAAACATTCATGACATGTTTAAATTTACATGTTGGTATTTCAAAATTAATCAAATTCTACATGACGCAATTATTCACTGTCACTCACTCAGCTTGCAGCAATGGTGTCTATCTCCGACTTGGATGTAGGCGACTACACCTTCTCATCAGCTTGTGTTTTGACAGTGGCTTGTGTGTTTTGATGCAGTCCCTAGTGTGATGAGAATTTGAATTTGGCGTGCACAAAGACTCGCCCGTCGGGTAGAGGAAGATTGAGACTTGCAAAGAGATGGGTTTTAGTCTTTCATTCCCTTTGAAGTTGGTTCTTGAATCACACAAAGATAGAGATGCACATTTTCACACTGCTTTACTGAGCACATCTAAAAATGCTCATCACACTGATTTGCCATGCTTTCAAACTTAACGATGTTCTGATCTGTTGTGTGCTTTTTGTTTTGTTTTGGGTTTTTTGCAGCAGGAGTGGTGTGCACGTTTTGTGGAATTACAACTTATGTACAAAGAAAAAATTTTAACCAACTGTAAAATTAGAAAAAATACACTTCTAAAAATAAGCACATTTGAAATGATGACACATGATATGATTTTAAAGTACCAAAAGATTCTATTTTGAATATGAAAGAGAATATCAATTTTAACATCTATGTCAGGGGTCTTCAACTCTAGTCTTCAAGGGTTGATTGTCTTCCAACGTTCAGATGTGCCCATCAAAAGTCTGAATTACCTCCTTAGCATGCAGTCAAGTTCTCCAGGGTCCGGCTAACGAGCCTATTATTAGACTCAGATGTGTTGAAATGCATAGACATGTCTAAAGGTTGCAGGACACCAACCTTTGCAGACTTCTCATCTAGCTGTTGCTTCAGGAAAGCTAAATTTTCTATATGCTTTAATATGTTTCCCAGTAAAACATTACAACTGTAAACAACTTTTAGTGTGCAGTCAATAAAGGTGGCAAGTTAATGTTCTAAGCTCATTTCAAGAATTTCGCAAAATGTTTATACTCCTTGTACTTTCCCACATTTCATCACATTACAACAAAACCTTTGCATATTTGCTTCAGATTTAATTTGTAAAATCAACAGAAAGTATGACATACTTATGGAATGGGAGTCAATACTTGTTGACAAGCCTTTTGGCTTGTGGCACTCATGAAAGGGAACTTATTTCCCCACCAGTGGCTTGATTCTTGCTGCTCTTCCACACAGGCCAGATTTCTGTAATGTAACTAATTGTTGTTGTGTCAACAGTTCCCCCCTCCTGAGCTCTGGGACTCCCAATAGAGTTGCTGTGGGCCTCTTGGCTGCTACTTTGATTAGTGCTCTCCTTTCTCTGCCTGTCAATTTAGGTGGAAGGCCATGTTGTGGTAACTTTGTAGTGGTTTTTGGATAATGAAATAAACAGCAACACATAGGATGCGAACTTGCCAGTGACCTGTCTGGTTTGCTCTTAAGACTATTTAGTAATGAGGAAATGTCTGAAGGGGGCTGAAAAATATTAAAACCATGTCTTGCATCTTTTTCCTTGTTTGACTGATGCTTTACTATTTGTTGGTCCATCACACAAAATTCTCAGCACACTCAGGCCTGTAAATGTGATTGAACAAAATGTGAAAAAGAAAAAGAAAAAAAAAGAAGCATGAATAATTTCATGGCATTGTAAGGATTGCAGGTTTTTTAAAAAAAGCCTGGGGTATTTTGAAGCATTTGCAGGTTTGAGGACAGAGACTGTTAATCAATAAAAAGTAAAGTCAGATTTTGTCAAAGGCAGCAAGGAAGATTGAAGCTACCTTTACAATGTCTATCATATACAAGAAACTCACCCTATTGGTTCATAAGGTGAGAAACTAAGGAATACAAAGAATTTTAAGTTTACTACTTTAAAATCAAACTAACATTTGTGTATTTTAGAGTGTTTTTACACATTGTGTGTGAAAAATGTTAAGTGCAGTTTTCTGGTTGTGACAGCCCTCATTTCAACAAACATAACTCAGACATTTTGTACTATTTCATCCAATGCTCACCTCAGGGTAGTTTTCCTTTGAGCCTTTGAATGCTTGAAAGCCACCTGCAGCACGGGCTTTCAAAACTGAAACACTTATCGACTGCTTTGTGTGAACAGGCCTGTTCTTTTCACTCTGTGAGTCATATAGGTCGAATCGCAGATATTGCCTTACTGGTTCGGTGTCTCGATGTGGGTACATGGCCACAAAAAGGCTTCGGTTCTCTTAGTAAGCTTGAATTGTTGGTATTTTGTTGTTTTGTTTGATTGTTTAGTAAAGTCAATTTGGATAGGATTACATAAAAAAACTAGGGAGAAGTGAATTTAAGAAAGCTTTAAAGCCTGCCTTGTAAAACATTGATCTTTTTCTCATTTTGTCTCGTAGAACCACAGTCATCAAAGCCTCTTATTATGATTTTAGACTATATAAGATCAACAACAAAGTATGGTCAGATGGTTTTCAATGCATTCCACAAATATAAATCATACGGTGCCATTAAATTCAGAACCCCATGTGTCAATACTTTTTCCGAGTGTCTCTCACATTTCTTTAGCATTAGGTCTGTGGTGAATATCTCAGTTTGTGTGTCAAATTTTGGAACTGAGTTTTCAAAGCCTCAGTAAGATGGGATTGCACTTTTCCAAGTTTTTCATGTTTTAAAACTGACTCTCAATTGTATTTGGACTTTGACTGGACCACTCCAACACTTGAAAAGGCTTTGCTGTAAACTCTTGCGTCCCTGCTTGTATACTTAAGGTTTCTTACTGAAGGGTGAACCTCTGATTTGGTTGCACATTTTTTTGTAGCCTCTCATGTTTCTTCCACGATCGTCTTGTATTTGACTCTATTCATCTTCCTGTGCAGCACACTCAGTCTATAACTCATACATATTTTATATAAGGAGAGACTCACAAATTCAAGTTTTCAAGGGCATTGTTTTCCTACAATGTCATCAGCATATCTACTGTCAGCCACAGACAAATAAAACATGTACATTTTATAGTTAAGATGTGGCAGAGATATTTAACTGAATTCTAACCATTGTATAACATAAGAAGTAACCATAAATGTATATGAATAAATTATGGCAAAAACTAACAATTACCTAAGTAAGGATATGCAAAGAATCCTATAGAACCTGTTTTCAAACAGATACAAGCCAACCAATAGATTATTGATTGATGCTAGATAATAGTTATGTTAATGGGCGAAATTAGTTATCAAATATAGCATCCCTAATTTCTTACTTTAAGACCTGTGAGTAGTCCAAGCACCTTTTTTATATGCTTCCTCCTTCCCCCACATGTACACATAGACTTGCTCTCTGTCTCTCTCTCCCTCTCTCTCTGTGTTGAGCACATCAGTATCTTGCCCAAGGACACATCCTCATGCACAGCGAGAAGTCAGAGATCAAACCACTGACCTTTTAATCAGTGGATCATCGCTCCGTCTCCTGGGACACACCCACCAAAGGCATGAATCCTGACTGTAACCTGAAATTGAAGGCTGTATTTTGAACCTTGAGTGGTCGGAGAACATCCTCTCCGGTGCACTTGCAATCTGATGCGTGGTTCAGCAGTTCAGCATATCTGCTCTTGGAGATATGATATAGTGGAGTATTCTGGCCCGTTGACTTTAGATCACATTGTAAAAGTGTAGCAAGGTGTACATTCTGCTCCATCAACCTTATTTTATGGCTGCATACTGATAATGCATTACACTGAAGCTTGAGACGTTTAGCTGGACAAAAGTACATAGTTTCATCACTTATAACTTGTAAATATATGAAACAGGCACATTAGCATTAGAAAATCATTTCCAGAGCAGTACAAGGGCTACACTTCCTTCTGGTGTTGAAAAAATCTGTCTTTCCTATTATTCCTACTTTCTTTTAACAGAAAATATTTTCCTAGAGTAAGTATTTTTTTAATGCATAATATATTTTTTACCCTGTCAGTCAAGTGAGCATATATTTGATTACAGCTCAGACAATCACCTTGCCTTGAGCTGTTTGAAAGGAGTAATAGGCATCCAGTGATGTTAAACAAGGTTGACAGAAATCTCTTTGGGGGAAAAGGGAGGGTGAGTCGACCATGTCACATCATTCACAGTGTTTTGTAATAGAACACTACAGTTCATACGCTCACAAAATAACAGGGCACAAACTAATATTCTGTTCTGCTCATAAAATGGGAAAACAATTTGGGTTTCTTTATAAATAGAAAAAGATGGATAATTGCCAACACATATTATTTGGGATGAAATTAAAATGCCACCACATTTCTTGTCAAAGTGAAGTCAGTCTTATGAAGTGTCACCTATACCTAAATTAATAAGTAAGGAAATTTGTATTTGTTTCATTATTTCTTTGTTGTAATATTCTTGCCAACAAATTGTATGTCTTTCAAAAGTCTATTTATTTTTTAATTTTGGAAGGAAAATGCATTAGCAGCACAGTTGAGTATGTGGGCTGCATCCGTAAAAAAAAATTCAAGTCTAACAGCAATCAGATTAGGAAAAAGAAAATTAAGCTTTTATCTGCAAACTACAGTTTTAATCATGTATTCAAATTATGTTTTGTTCCAGTGACTGAATAAAATAACAACCAAGTAGAGTAAATTGCAAGTAGTTGTTTGAAAGGGATTTGTCATTCTTACTCAAAAATAATGGATGCCTAAAAATTTGGGTTGTGAGGAGTAGTTTCTGCGTCGCTGCTCTTGAGTGAGATCCAACAAGCCCCGATTTCATATTATGTCGTTTCTTCCTCCTGCTGATTTCCACCTGTTTTGAAATATGCTTGTTGAAACATCGAGAACTTCCTCTAGTCTCCAGTCTTTTTAAACACATTTAGTGAATATAGCATTCTTCTTTCATATAGGATGTGTATATAGTGAATGTGAAAAGGCCTGAAATACATATTGTAGTAATTGTAATGCTAAAAGTATTAATATATTGTTTTGTGTCAATGCAACAACAATGCAACAAAGAAGATTTTGAATGGTTACGTTTTATTTAAAAAAGTTCTGGACTGGTTTGATACAAACCTATAAAGAAGTTAGGGTGCATTCACACCAGCCCTGATTGGTCCACTTGAATCAAACTGTGGTTCTCTAGAAACTCTAGTTAATTTGGGGAGGTTTGAATGCATAATTGGACTCTGATGTGGACCAAAAAGCGACCTCTGGTCCTGCCCAAAATCCTAGGTCTCACTCTGGTGTGGTACATTATGTAAGCTTGGCATATATATGTGAATGCCAAGCATACAAGAGACTTCTGGAAAAGCAGGAAGCAGAATATGGTGCAGGGCATTCTGGGTAAACTACCAAAACATTTGCAAGAGTTTAGCGCTAGCAGAATAAATGGCTCATGGTGTTTTACAAAAGAGAAATTTTACAACAGGTAAAGTCTGACACCACTCCATTTTCGCTTACATTTCATGAGTTGAGCTCATGAATTCCTCAGAGTTTTTCATGTTGTTTCCTTCAGTGATTCCTGGTTGCAGTACCATACGTTTTGCAAAGGGTTTGTTTGACACAGTGTGAAAGCAAATCACACCAGCTGAAACTGTAGCAAATGTAACAATTTTGGTTTCCAATAAACCAAGCTGTAAAAACACTCTGAGTTGCACTGTGTTTTATTTAGCAAGGTCAGAGAAAATGGCCTGAATACATATCCAAACTTTTCAGATTTTTTCCACAATCATGTACTTCTCTGTTAGTCTCTCCAATAAAATACATTACAAGTCAAAACTGTGAAGGTGGAATTTAAAAACAAAGTAACAAAGACATCTGCCTCAACATTGGTTCAAGTCTGTCTATTTCACTCAAAGGTTTCACAGTCTTTTGTTGATGGCCCCATTATCTGTGCAGCTGTAATGTTAAGCAGGGATGAATCACAGCTTCAAAAGCACAATGTTTAACCCTCATTTTCTTAAATTAAAGGCTTTTCAATGCACATCCCAGTATTACCAGAATGACAGGAACAAAGTGTACCTTTAATGTCCAGGGTGCAACAGAGAGGAAGGAACATGGTGCTGCTTTTTCTCTTTGCTCTTGCAACCAATTCTTCTCTTTTTACTGCACAATATCAAATCGTGTTTCTTTTTTTCTGATCTATGTGGCATAGAAAAATGCATGGCTTCAATTTGATTAAAAAATATATTTATTAAGATGAATAAAAAGCTTCTCAAAATAATTTGACAATTCATATGGCCAGTGATACAAATTAAAAAAGGTATCACATATAATTTGATATTTCTTTTCAAAACTGTAAAATTTAAGAATATTGCCAATATAGAAAAGGGTCATAATTCTTTTGTGAAAGAGATGTTGGAGCTGAAAAAAAAAAAAGAATCCGTTAATGTTGTTTCTCATTACCAGAAAAGAATGCCTTTACCGACAATAAAGCTAGAGATTACAACTATATTTTTGGTGCTGCTGTTTTAAGCTTCAGACCTAAAACTAAATGTGTATATACTGTCAGAGTGTGCAGATACAGTTACCTGTATTTGAGTGAAACTAAAAAAAGGAATCAATCTAATATTTTGTTCTCAGTGAACCACATAGGCAGCAGGAGCACATAGAGAGCAGGTGCAGGTAAAACGTTCCCATACATCATACTATTATATTTCCCTTCCAACATGCATCACAGTTTGATGTATTTTTCCTTTCTGAATTAAGGTTTCCGAGACATCCCCAGCCCCCCGAGCTAATAGATGAGGCGCAGGGTTTTATCTGGCCTAGCTTATCTTCTCATGAGAAAATCAGTTTGTTATCAGACTATTGTTTGCTGTGGACTGTTGCAGCCTCACTGGACAATAAAGTCTAAAGAACTTTTTTTTTTTCCTAGGAAATGAAGGAAGGAACATTTTAAACTTTTAAGAAGGTTTAAATTGTGAAATAGTGAAAACAGAGGATCAGTTGGCAAACAAAAAGGCTCAAATATGGATAATTCCTCGAAGTTTTCTTTAAAGTTAATTATCATCTATAAAAATTCAGGTTTTTTTTTAAACAACTGTGAGCTTATTATTATTCAAATCTTTTTATTTGTTTTAAACATGCAAGAAGAACAATGAAACAAAAACAAAATAGGTGCTGACATCATATACTTAGTAAGAAGGAAGAAGGGGGTATAGAGGGGAAGGGAGGAGAGATGGATAGAGGGGTGGATGGAGGGGAGGGCAGGAGGGAGGGCTATATACTCAGGAGGACTTTGTCTCAAAATACAAAAGAATTGGCTGCCCGGTGATGTTGTATTGTTGAATTGAGTCGTTAACTGTATGTTTCAGATGCTCAAGCTTCAGATGAAACATAACAACTGTGAGCTTATTGTGAATACAAAAATGTGTCGTTTGAAAACAAAAAAAATATATAAAGCAATAGCAACTTTCAGGCAACAGCATTCTCTCAACACAGCTATGGTGTATCTCTATATGAAAATTTGTTACAATCTACATTCAGGGATGTAAATGTTGATGTGCTTTAATCAGTAAAGTTGATTTTGTCTTTTCTTTTTGGGAAGTGCTGAAACAGACTCCTGTCATTTCTTAAGCGAATATTACAACATAATAGTCCTTGACTCTTTGGTGCCGTCAGACTGGGCCGACCAGGGGTCGACTGCTACTGTCAACATGAGAGCGGAGCAGCTGTTCTTCAACTTCAGTTCCTCATCAATGAGGTAAGCCTGAATCTGTCAGAATGTATTCAAAAGGCTGCTATTTTTAGATTTTTGTTTTTTCTTACATGCATATGATACAAGCCATGAGTCCTATTTGTCTTATCCACAAACCTCTAGGGTGTGTGTGGACAGTATTAATTTTGTTAGCACACAAACGTGAGCAGAATACTCCAGGTGTATTTGGTATGACACCTTATTAGAGAGTCTGAAAAAGGCATAATTTAGGAAAATGCTTCATTTTAAAGGAAACATTGGCAATATTCATTGATGAAAAATAACAACCCCTTTCACCATTGAGTTTCTGTTTTGCACAGCACCAGCATGAGTTGGTTTTGTAACCATGTTGCATAAACAGATTCAAAATTTTGAATGTGATGCATTAGGTTCATCATTGAGTCTTTGGACCCATAGTTTGACAGATGTATCTGGAATTTAAAATAAAAACGTTCTTGCTCTAAGCCAAGTTTATGCAGGCTACATTTTAACCAAGTGATAATTCATGGAACTGTTCCGCAGATGAGCAGATTAAAATGAGCTGGTGTGGGATGATAAATGCTGCTGAGCTTGTTTTTCCAAAGAGCTGTTGTAATGTTAAAGCTACTGGTTCTTGAATGATGATGTGTTTTACTTACAACTTATTTTTTTCTAGAAAAGGGCATGGTGTACTAGCAGAAGATTCTTTAAATCCTGTAAATTTGATATTTCTTGGTTGTCCATCATTTCCCACAGAGGCTTAATTGAGTTGAAACTCTTTGGATTTTGTGGGGCAGGTCAAAACTTAAAACTTGTTGTGCTCACTGGGAAAACCTGAACCATTTTTGCTTTGTTATCCTGCTGAAAGTGTTTAAACACCACATGCATCAGTAGACAATCATCCTGCTGTCGGTTCTTAAATGTTCTTCCATTTGGACCACTTTTGATAAACTTTAACCACTGCAGACTAGGAACACCACTTAAATGCTGTTGTTATAGAAAAACTCTGATTCATTCTTCTTCCAATCACAGTTTTGTACTGAAGCATATATCCACCCCTGCAGGAGCAGTAATACAGAGATAAATAGTGTTATTCACTTGCCTTGTGAGTTGTCATATTGTTATGCCAGATCTGTGTACAATGAACTAGCCTTCAAAAGAATCACATTGACAAAGATTTTCTCAAAAGCAGAATAATCTGCTATAAGTTCGTTAAGGACAATTCTTGTTCAGTAACAATCAGATTCTGGTTTGTATGTAAAATGTATCTCCATTGTTTCTACTTTTTTATTCCGCTGTAATCTTCACCCTTTCTTTATAGAGTGTATATTTTTCTAAGCCCGCCGGCTCATTCAGCCTGCTTCATCACTCACTGGCCTGCTTGTGATGGGTCTGTGGCAAATTGAGGATGATGGTTAAAGAAGAGAGAGTAGTTTGTGTGCTCTCTGACAGGTACTGACTTTGGATGTGGGTGTAACATTGCGTTTGAAAATCTAAGCACTCAAATGTGTACTAAGTCTGTGGAGAAGAGCAACAGAGCATGTCTTGTTGAAATAATGCACATTAGACCAGTATTTCTGGCTCAGGTGGATCTGAAAACTCACACTATATACACACAAACGTTCCTTACCATGCTATATTATACTGTTTCCTTCCACCCAACTTTCTATTAGGATAGAGCACATTGTGACCAGCCAGCAGACTTTTAGTAGCTCACTCTCAATCCATGAGGTCAGCAGTTTGACACAAGATGGTGTAGGCCGTCATAAATATATACATATAAGCTGTGTAGTTTGCTGGTTTTGCTGTTCATTATAATATTGCTGCAAGCATACGTGCACCATCCATGTATCTACTCACCTTTCTTTTTGTTGCCATCACAATAATTACACACTGGCAGTCATGTAGATTGTACCCTGTCAGCTGCTCATGTTCTTGTTCTCCTGCCTGACATATTTTCTTTGTAAGACAGTTTTCCACCTTCTTCAAATCCATACACTCTTGTCTTCTTTGCATTATATGTTTATGGCTCACAGGAGCATTTCAAAGATTAATTTTGAATATACTGACTAAGTGTATTGAGACCGGGAATCGCTGAGAATCAATATGTTGGATAAACATCTAAAAAGGAGTGCATTGAAACTAGAACTCTTTTCCAAAAGCAATTTGGACCGTTTCTAATGTCGAAACACATGGCAGGATGCTTTTTTGACTATATGCATTCAAATTTTTCTTAAATTTGTTCTGAAACGAGAATCATTTTAAGAATACAGAGCAATGAAGAGTACACCTCAAGCAGACCCTCAGCTATGTGGATAATGCTCCTTGAAAGACATTTTCTCTGAAAGTTTGCACATCCATTTGACAAATCCATTTGCCGTAATTGGAAATGACTAATTCCTTCAATGCAGAACAGCTTTAATCCAACCCCAGGGGAGCAATTACATGAGATGCAGAAAAGAAAATGAGTCGCTTTGAATGGAAAGCTGTTGGTAAGGTAAAGTTATACAAACAGTACATTTTCTGAACTTGCTAGCATCCAAATAATTCTGTCTGTAGAAAAAAAGGGAAGACTATTTTCTATAGCTGTAGCTGTATTTCACAAAAATCTTTGAAAGAACTATGAACCCCAGGAAAAACACAGTAAACAGTCAGGAGGGAAAGACTTTCAGTACTACAGTAGTACTGGTATTTTTGGAGGATAGGTGTAAATAATCTTCTTAAAAACAATTGTAACAAGTTATTGTTCAACTTCTTTTCTGCTTCCCATAAAGTAATGGATTTGGAGAATCAGTGGGATATGTCACCAATATGGAAATCAGTTGGAAGCAGTCCATGCAACATTACAGTCCTTAATCCTGTGATTAGGTTTGTAATCTAAAGCTAATTCTCCCTGGGCTCTAGTCTTTACAGCGATGCTCTGCAGGCACAGCCTCAGTGGGAATTCAACTGTAATCTCAATTTTCTTCAGATGTTGGGCTGACACCAATGTTTTCTCCAATATGATGTGTCATTTTACTACTTTGCTTAGTGCAGATCCTGTACATATTTTCTGGCCTAATTGCAATTTTGTTTTTACTCTTGAATGCAGTGGAGTCAAACAAATCCATGCCAGCTCCCAAAGGGAAATTTGATTGTAAATGCAAATATAATATACATGATTACTGAAGAAAAAACAGGAAAAGGAATCTGGATTGTGTATTTTCTCTGTAGAATTGAAAAGGAAATTAATGCAGAATGGTATTACCTCCAACGTTCTTGATGTAACAGTGTTGAAGGATGTGGCAGGTAGTGTGGTCCATTATGCTGAGCAGCTTGGACACCACTCTTATTTATATAACCAGAACTACAGCTTGTGGGGGAGTACCAATGACAAAGCAAGCTGTTTTTGTCAGTTTGTTCAGTTTCTTTGAGCATCGATGCAGACCCAAAAGATTAGGGGTAAAAAAAATAATAATAATAATAATATATATATGTGTGTATATATATATATATATATATATATATATATATATATATATATATTCTATCGGGGACTGACATAAGATAAGTTATGTAAAAAAAAAATAAAAAAAGACTCTGCTCTTTGCCTTCATGCTTCATATCTTGACGATAACATTTTCTTTTAAGATCAAATATGTTTTCTGATTCTTTTCATTCCCTCTTAAAAGTGACTGACTGCAAAGTCATTTGAGTATTCCCGTGGCTGAAAGAACTCGAAGTTGTGCTGGATATCTTATTTCTGCGGGCTGAGGAGAAACTGTTGCATATGTGGTGCTACTGTTTTCTCATTTGTACAACTGTTGGGCACCACAAACTGTGATCTGTCAGAAAAACAATAATCTAGATGTTCTGGAGATACCAGCTGTATTATTTGGATATTTTCTCAATGCAGGTTATATTATCTTAAAAACATTAGAGCCATTGGTCTTTAAATGTCCTGCACATTTCCTTAGTGGTACTTTTTGCACCGTGTAGCTGTTTTAATTTTTTTTTCTTTGTTTTGAAAGATGAGTGTGAATGAATTAACACTCATATAAAGTGTCATATAAAGCTAATTTCCATCAACAACCTAAACATGAGCTCTTGAAGCACAGTTTCGTTGTTTCATCTGAAAATTTTCCAAAGAAAAATTCTGTGGAACATTTTTACAAAACTAAATTTTAAACAGAAGAGGACAACACTGAGCTAGTAACAGTTACTGCTGGGTGTTATGCCATGCTCCATTTAACTATGGGGTTGGAGCTTGGAGCTGTGAATGCCATTCAAAAATGTTTTAAATCTGTTACAGTTCCAGGTTTAAAGGCTGTCAGAATTTTCTTGCTGATATGCTATTTAGTACCTGAGAAGAGAGCATGAAGTGATAATTTACTGTGATACAAATGTTCATTAAAGGGGTATCTGCTTTTTGTTCATTGTGGTAATTACTAGTTTTTATTTCTTGGTAGCTTTACTACATTTTGAGATCACAATCTTAGTGAATCATTACTGTTTATGCAAAATTATCTTTCTGCATGTTTTTGGATTTCCATCTGGATTTCTAATGCTTCTAGAAACAGTCCAAATACTAAAAATAAGGTATGCACCTGCACAATAGGTGCCACAAACACTCATGTTGGCTACCTCTGCCAGCTGTATCATCTGTCTCACCAGTTTTCATTAGGTGGTCAGCTGAGCAAAGTTCAAACAGGGACCCTCAAATCCAAGACTTGAGGTCCAGCTTTCTGCAGCTTTTAGATGTGCCCCTGGTTCAGCATTCTTAAATCAAATGGCTTACTTAGCTCCTCAGTATGCAGTCAAGTTCTCCAGAGTCCTGCTAACGACCTCATTATAGGACTCAGGTTTGGTGAAGCTGAGACACATCTAGAAGTTGTAAGACCCCTGGATTCTAGATTCCTGTACTTTTACAGGTTTTTGAGTAGTTTAGAAATAACCCCAAGAGACCGACAATCAGATACCAACTCAAGGTTGCATAGACACTCAACCTGGGTCGGAGCAATCAAATGGATACATATTTAACAGTAATGAACGTTTAGATGGCTGGTAGTTATTGACAATACATTGCATCCCAGAAATATAAACATTTCCAGTTTTAGCTTACATCATCAAACTGGGCTAAACATCATGTCTGCCTGACATCCTTACACCTTGAGGATTTCTTCACTTTTCTACTTATATCAAAGTAGGATTGTGTCTACTACAATTATTGGAATTATTACTCATAATGACTAACAGAACCTCACTTCAAGCAAACCAAATTCTTTCATAAGTCAAATTTCTTTCTGCTTGTGCATACATTTTCTGCTAAAATGTATTTTCTTTTTCTTTTAGGGGGCGCTGGTTACAGCCTGTGCAGACGACACACTACACTTGTGGAATCTGCGCCAGAGACGACCAGCAGTCTTGCATTCACTCAAATTCAACAGAGAGAGGTACACAAAAATTCAGCTTGATTGACAGACCTGATTTGCACACACAGATACCAACACTGAGTGAACACACACTCCACACCTTACACTTGTGAAAAAGGAATGCACCTGTCTCTGAGTAATTCAGTCCAGTGGCCAAAGACTTCTTCTGATCTGACTCCCATTACACAGCTGACCTGTCCGTACCCATCATGCTCTACCAGAAGATTATTCGACCAGTCTTGCTACTGTGGCCAAATGAATGATTTTAGGTCTGATTCTATGAGAGATATTGCCCTTACATCTATGGTAGTGACAAAACCCCAGAGTTGCTTTTGCATTTTAACCCTGGAACCACATGAAAACATTTTCACCTGAGTGCTGCACACTGCCTTCATGGAGGAGAGCTTGTAGAGCAAAAACCAAGCAAAAAAAAATATTGGTGATGGCAGCCTGGTCATTCTGTGCATGGTGGTGCATGACTTCAATTTGATTTGTTATTAAGGGTCAAATGTGCAACTTTGTAAACGTAATGGTTCTGCCAGGGATTTTTTTGCTGTGTGATAGAACTGAGTGACTTTCTCCTCCTACAGAGGAGCAAAGTTTTGCCCTAAAGTTCCTGTAACAGTTTATTTCAGATGCTGTTATGCCTGATATCTCTTCAGGTTCATGAGGGTAATAGAGAGAGGATGTTGCTGCCGTGTTACTTTTATACAAGATATACGGTTACACATGAAATGCCAAAATACAAAACCATTGCAGAATCCTTACCAATTAGTCAAAATGATTTAAATTTAATGAAGGCATACAAGTAAATCTTTTACTGTGACTTACTTTGTTCGTCTTTAAAAACTTTGTTTTTTCATCATCTGAGATGAAGTTTCTAAAACCTGCTCACTTTGCATCTGAAGCAAACATGTCTTTCAAGATTTAAATGTCAAACCTCTTCTCACCCTCTGAATATGAAGTATCCTCTCATTTGAAAGTCAATATGCACCAGTTTTAATCCCTGACTTTTTATGAGTCTGTCAATTTATAGCAGCTTAATGTGAGCACTCTTTGCCTTCACCTTACGGTAGCAACCTGGTCTCTGTTCCCACTATTAAACTTTAACTCAATTCTGTTTTCATAATCTTTTATCATCCAAGGTTTTCATCTACAAACATTAAATTAACCCACTTGAAACTACAAAACATCTAACAGCCTCTAATTATCAAGCTGTTCTCATTGTTCTGTGTAAGCATTTTATTGTCCCCTCAATATCATAATAGGATTGCACAATAATAATAATAAACATCCAGCCTATTGTTTAGTCCATGGAGGGTCTTGGAGAGGTCTTCTTGGGTGCACATCAACTCTGATCCTAAAGGCCACACTTCCCTGGATGTCTTAGATCTTTTCTTGCTTTACCATACCCAATTCAAAAGATTGCCAGTTCAGTAAAAGCCTTCAGTATTAGTCATTAATTGAAATCTGCTGTGCTGACACAGGGGAACATCTGAAACTTGCTGCGCAGTTGCCTTGTGAATGCTGTGCCAAACTTCTGCAAAGGCCTCCCAGTCAACCACTGCTGGATTCAGGTGTGATGAACTAAACCATGAGTAATACCAGCTCTGTAGTTCTTACTTTGGATACTGTTGATAAGGAAGAAAAAGGTGGTTTATATTTATCAATTTGACTCTACTGGGTGGTGTCAAATAGACATTGACCAATTTGTGATAATCCATCAATTTATTTGATCATTTGTTTCTCAAAAATTAGGTAGAACTTTATATAAATCAGATTTATTGGATATAAATTCAAAAATAAGTGTGAACTTAATGGGAATGCTTTGCAGGGAAGCTGAAGTGAAAAACAGAATTGATTGATAATTTTATGCTACATCCTTCACAACCAGTAAAACCACAAGGAGTAAAAATGAAGACCTACAAGGAGAAGCATAACGGGGAAGGAAATCTGTAGATGGTGAGGAAACAGCTTTAGACGTACCAGCAGAGGAGAACTGTTGGAGGATGACCGGTGAAGCAGCAAGAAGATTATAGGGTAGTCTTGATCTGGTGAAAAAGGAACTGATGAAATGGGTTATGAAGCATGTTTACATAACCAAGCTAAAAAGGCAACTCAGTTATACAGGAAAATGTTGGTGATAACATTTTGAGATAGTACAGCATTTATGCACCATTGTTTTTGTTTTTGTTTTTGTTTTTTTTCTTCAATTTTCTGACTTTCTTTAGTACCAGAAACCTTTTGATGTCTTTGAAATACTGCTTTCTGCTCTTGTGTCAGAGGAGAGGCCATTTAATGAAAATTGTGCTGAATTTGTTGAACACTGAATGCATTTTTGTTAACAGTGTGCAGGGTCACAATGTCACTGTGGGTGTTAAATTTCTTTCAGCAAAGAAATTTGCTCTCAAAATCCAATAATTTTTAATAGCGGTTTGCTGATGATTGAAATTATTTTAAAATAGGTGGCCTTTAGAAAGATGTGCTGCAAAAACTTTTTTGCATTGAGCAAAGAAAATTAATGGCCAATATATTCAATGTTCTTTTTCCAATGTTTATCATACTTGTTTGTGACAAAAACTTTTACCAAATTCCCACAACAGAATATGTGATTGATGCGTTACAGGTCAACAGCGAACAAAACATGAAACTTTTTCATTCTGAAAGTCAACCAACTTTCTCACTGAGTAGTTATCTCATGGATAGACACATCCATTTTTAGTTCATGATGCCACTTTCATAATGCTTTTGAAGACTGTGACTGTGTTGAGAGTCAAAGTCAAAGTCATTACTGACTCTGCCAGCAGTGCTTAAAGGTAGCGGTGCAATGGTACATGTTTTCATACCTAACCGTCATGGTACATAAATTACCCAAGCATATCTGAATTTAGACAATCTATCAAAGGCATCACCCTTATTATCCAGGTAGAGAAATAACATTTCTAAACTTCTCAACAATAACAGTAATGCAAAAATGACAGATAATGATGGCATGCAGAAGATTGAGTACCAACTGCTTGTTTTTGATTAGCAGTCCATAAACTTTTCTGGCGCTAGAGCATAACATGTGGAAGTATGGCAAGCCATTGCATCATATATATTTTTTTCAATTTTCATTGCTAAATAGGTAGCATATCTCTGTTATTAGGTCATAAGGCAAAACCTATAATTTGGTCTATGCTTTTTTTCTGTTCTACAAAAAGCATCATATTAAAATTGAGGTAATCAATATTTGTGTGTGCTATGACACCTCTACTTGAAAGGTAACCAGGGCATGGCTTTCTAGGAAGTACAAGGAAGCAGGTCAGAGTTCATGGGAAGATGATTTGAGCCAAATAATCAGCCTAAAATTTTTCACAAATTAAAGCACATCCTTGCTTTAATTTGTGCAAATTAAAGCACAAATTAAGTTTGTGCTTTAATTAAATTTGTGCTTTAAATTTAAAGCACAAATCTTCATCTATTGATGATTCTATTCATCAATAGATGAATTGAATAGCTGCAATTCATCTATTCATTCAATAGATGAATTGCAGAATTCATCTATTTTGCAAAGATGAAAATCTTTGCAAAATAGATGAAGTTAATGGATGGAGAATGTATATGGATATCAATTTTCAAATGTTCCCAAAGATTATCAATTGGCTTTAAATATGGACTTGCCATTATCTTCATGGAAGGTTATTCTCTGACCAAGTTTCAAATTTTTGCAGCCAATAACATGATTTCCTTAAGGATTGGGATAATCTCTATAGGTATGTAATACATATAAGCTACCTTCTCTAATACAGTGGTAAATATTTTCTGAAGTGATTTCCATAAAGTCAGATGTGTTTGACCTGGCTCTGGTGTAAAATGGTAGGAGGCAGAGCCACTTGCTCACAGTGGAGGTGCACTGAATCAACATCTCAGATAAAAGAAGGGAAAAGGCATCATGAGTCACCTACTAGGGGCAGAGCAGTGCCTTTCCAGTTAGCTCTGTGTCTCTGGGCTGAACCTCTGACAATTAGCACCCTAACACCCTACTGGGACCCAAAACAATAGTGTCTGAAGAATTGTTTTGTGACAACTGTCAGCCAGCAGCTTGTGCCTGGCAATCTCCTGTGACTGGCATGCTGCTGTCAAAAAAGAAAAAAAAATAAAGAAAACGCAACTGAGCACAATCCAAACAAAATTGATTTTTGCAATACATGACACTCCAGACAGTTTCTATTGTGTTCCTCTCAGCAAAAATGAGCTGTTTTAGCTAATGTAGTCATCATCATGGCACATGTCTGTTGGTTAATGATACAGTAAGTCTTTGTGGAATTCCTTTAGCAGTTGTCACAAGTCACGCAGAGCAGATGGCAAGGTTGCCAATTCCCTGGGTGATGCAACCAAACCACTTAATCTCTACATCTGTTTACTCCATTAAGGGTATTTGCTTCTCAACTGGTCTCACAGAGCCTAGTCAAAAGGCAGCTAAACACACTCTTTTCCAGTCTTCTTTGGTTGTTATTACACCAATTGTGGTAGCCTACCTTGTTCCTCTACTTTGTGTCTTTCACCAGCAAAAGTGAGTGACTTGATATTTTGGATCATTATCTTACTGAAAGATTCAGTGATGGCCTATTTTCAGTTTTTTTTTTTTACTTAAAATCTATTCTAACAAAATTTCCAATTTCTTCCATGTTGGAAGAGATGTATCATCTCTTCCAACATCTCTTGTTGGAAGAGCTGTATCGTCACACCTCTCCCACAATACTTTACAATGACCAACTGCCACTTTTTCACGTGTACCTTGAGTGTTTGTTAATGAAATCTTCAGCCTTTGGTCTATTTTCTGGTATACCAGCATATTAGAACTCACTACAGGAAAACAGATCATTATGTAATACTAAATATATTCAAAATTCAGGTTTGATTTCTCAGAAATTTTGTGTATATGTCTATGCTTGTACAATAAATCATTTAAGAGGTGTTACAAAGTGAGGACAACATTGTAGGAGAGTTAATGTTCTATGTGGTTAACTATAGGTTGTAGTGAACCGAGCCAACAATGTCTCACCTGGACCCACAGGCAAGGTGAGAACCATAGAAATGTTATTAATATTAATATGTTTCCCATTCCAAGGTAAACGCCTGTTTATTTGTCACTTTAGAAACAGTAAAGTTTAAAAGTCTTGATACTTTTGGAAGTGTTCCCTCTGACTTGTTTTTATGCAACAGGATTACTCAAAATAATTCAAGAACACCATAAAAAATCTTTTTAAAGAAAATGTGAAATTTGTATTTTCTAGAAGGCATAAGATTGTATAATCCTCTGTTTTGTAAAAGGAAATTCTGCTCCCCCCTGGCAGTTCTGATATTGTCATCACCTTAAGCTCCTAAAATCCTTATTGAATTGTCTGCCATCTCATTTGTCTTCTATCAAATAATCCGACTGCTCACAGGGTGAGTGGATGTTGGGCTGAAGCCCGATGAGAAACATCACCTTTCTGCCTCCACACACACACACTCCGCCCCTACACTTCTGTAAAGTAGTTAGCATAGACATGTATAATGGACTGCTGATCTTTTCTATATGGTGAAGATGATACTACTCATTGGTAGAATAACTGTTTTAGCAACTTTATTTAATGATGTTCTGCTAAACATAGTAATCAAAAATATAAGCAACAAAGGCCTGTGTCTGAGTTTTTATGATCCCAGTAGAATGTATATGGAAGTTAGGAAGCAAAACCCATTACTGTAGGTTTCCAAAATATAATAGACCACTGGGATCCATGATAACTGACTGAGGGCATTTATATTGTAAGATACACGTAGAACTTTTTCTATAACAGACCGTGCCTTGCAACAGTATTCATACTTTTTGAACGTTTTTCATTTTGTAACCACAAAGGCCAATGTTTTACTGGTTCATGATGCGATGAATACTTTGGAATGTCAAAGGAAACACAATTTTACAAAGTTCTGGCCTTTGTAAAATTCTAGATTTCCAGATTCCAATCTCATGATGAAACATGTTGACAGCATCATGCTGTTGGAATATTGATGCTTCTTTTCAGTAGGGACAGATAAGTTGGTGAGAGCCAAAGGGAAGATGAAAGAAGAAAGATAACCTGTTGGAGGCTGAGAAATACTTAAAGCCGGGTGACGGTTCACATTACAGAAGGACAATTACTACACCCATGGAGCTATAGCTACATTAGTGATTGTTATAAGAGCTAAACCCATTGAAATTGTCAAATATTTGTGAAAAGTCTATTTCTTTTTAAATCTAAAACTAAACTCTTTGAGAAAATTACTTGTGGAGCAGTTGGTGTTTCTGAAATGAAGAGTAATACAATTTTAACAAATATGTGTAGAGAGGTGCATGTGAAATATAAATGTTGAAGGACTGAACTGCTTTTATGGCATAAGAAGTCCTCAGTAGGAGTGACAACATATATAGCAGGAAAAGCAACGGCTGGTAATGAAACCTGTATTCTAAATAAAACCTTGATACAGAATGACTCATTGTTTGGCTTGTGGAAATGAGTCATAGTAAGATGTGTTTGAATGATATAGGTAAAGTTAAGTTTAAGTTTAACTTTTTTTCATTCAGTAGTTGTTTCTTTGATTAAATGGGCCTAAAGGTTTTGTAACTTTTTTCTTTTGTTTTTTTCCTTTGTTCAAGCTTGTAGCTTTAAGCTCCAGAATTGTGCATCCCTGACTGAAATCAGGAAATTTGAGTGGAAAAAAGCATGGAAGATAAAAACTGCCAGCATAAGGTCGCTGAAAAGGCAGGTGAAAGATACCACTTAATGATGTTCAGCTGGAAATGTCAAACTCTGGCATCAGTGTAGCATACACCAGGGCTAAAGTAGTGAATTGAGAAGTCTGCAGCTCAAGTTTGAGTTTATTTAGTACAGATAACATGTTGTACAGACAAAATACACTTTAAGATCACAAGAAATACCTTGATTGCCTTAATGGTCCACATACTGGCTCCCTTCTATTTCATTTCAATTACAGGAACTGTCGCTTAGCTTTGGTTTGTCCTCCCCATAGCCAATTTTGTGGCTGTTTCATATTGTTTCAGGTGTTTCCTGCAGAAGAAGCATTATTTAATGTGTGACCAGTCTATGCTTTTTGCATTTGTACTTTCACAGAATTTAACAACAGTTTCTTCCCAGATGGTCTTTGTAGAAAATGTGCTCAATCACTTCTTTTGTTTTTAATCCAACAGATTTTTAATTGCATGATTGATTTTTATTTTATTTTTTTATGGTTTCAAAATTATTTAATCTATTTTGAAAATAATGAAAATTCAGATTTTTATTTATTTATGATTCATCCACTTAAGATTTTTTGTTTGTTTTTCATTCCCTATGATATGATAATAATTTACCTTTCAATGCTGATTTATTTCATTCAGTCTATATTTGAAAGGAAATGGATTAAAATAGCTTTGTTGTGAGATCTTATAGATATAATTACAATAAAGACCAATAAAACTCGGGCCAGTAAAAACTACTGTAAATCATGTTATTGTCTTTCGGACTTTTACCCTTCTGTCTTATTTTCTGACACTTGGTCAATTTCCCACCCTTTGTTCTCCAGGATCACCTTTTGCCACCTGCCCTTTCAGAGTAAATGGCTGTACGTGGGGACGGAGCGTGGAAACACACACATCGTCAACATTGAGTCTTTTATTTTGTCTGGATATGTTATCATGTGGAACAAGGCCATAGAACTGTAAGTATCTAGCATTTCAAACACCACAGTTTACAGTGATCATTGTTATTATGGTGTCAGTAGAGATTTTTTAATTGTTAGGATAATGATACTTGTGGAGCTGCAGACAGTAATTGTTAAGGTGGTTTGTTGGTTGTTAAGTATTGATTATAAATGATGATATTTTTGCTTTTGGCTTAAAAAAACAAGCAGCCATTCAAGACCTTTAAATTTAGCTCATTTGTTGCTGAGCATCTTGTGACATGAAATTACTTTTTAAAATTAGGAGCTGTTACTGGTGACTGCATACTGGGCAGATACATGACCACTGTATTTTCGTTATAAAATTTGTTACAGGGTTATGAAAATAATTATTAAAAATAGCAATTATAATATTAGCCTCTTTCTCCAACTCATCTCACTTTACATATCTCATACACCCACAGAATAAGTACCTCATGAATATACAAACCACCCCAAAGTGCACTGATTAAGTATATTTTTCTTAAAATAATATTTAGTAATCTTATGAGTCATCGTTACTTAAAATGCAAGGATTTACTCATCTGACATTTACTTTTGTTTGTGTATGGCTGGCTGTGCAGACTGGCAGCCTACATACAGTAAGCTGCAGATTGACAACTAAAAGCACAAGAAAACAGCTGGAGCTCAGTTGCATTGTACGCCCCTTTTTTTTCTTGGCTTCACCCACCTATGTGCCACTCTTCTGGTGTAACCCTGACAAGTCACCCTGCTGCAGTGTCAGTCATAAGTCTTTTTCCCAGCCATGTTGTATGTCAGCCCAAACTAAAGTGAGCAGTTTTAACACTGATGTGTTTGTGTGGGAGGCCTGACTGCCAATCAGTGTGTAGGGCTGGGGTGTTAGACGGCTAGTGTTGTTAATCTGTTCTTTTGTAGATCTCTATTGGAAGAAACAAAGCAAAAATAATTTCTTTTCAAACAGTTCAAGTCTTGTTTGTTGTTGGACGTCCCAATCAGGATTTTCTGTCCCTGACCATAATTAAGTCGAGCCAAGTTTATTTGTATAGCACAATACATTTTACTTTTAATTCACATATATGTATTAACAAACCTTGAACTATTATCTTTCTGCTTTATGATTATGCACAACTTTGCATTATATAAAAAAATTCAGTTAAAAAAATTACTTTTATGGTTGTAATATGACATGTGAAAAAGTTCAAGGTGTGCATTTACTTATTTTGCAAGACTCTGTATTGCACTAAAAAAACTTTAAACCACCAGCTATCGAAATACTCAGGTTTTGTTCAACTGTGGGTATGCAAACATATTTAACGATTATGGACACGTTATCAATAAATAAAAACCCAAAGACAGTTCTTAAAGAACAACAGATTTGACATTGTCACTAGTTTGTTTATTCTTCCTCATGAGGCAGCAGGGCATTCATTTACCTCAGTAGAAGAATCCTTTTCTCTTTATTAAATATAATCTAATCTATTCTATATTTTACATTTCTCAGCATTCTGTCCCTTTCTAAGCTAGAGTTCATGAGAAGTATAACCAGAAGATAATCATTCTTCTCCTATCAGTATACAGAGGGACTTGGGAAATTCATTGTTTGTAATAAAAAAACTTTCCACAGAACATGAATAAGGATGAGCCAGGGCTTTGTGTTTTTCAACTGTGGATAATTTAGTGAGAGAAACTGTTCAGATTTTTCAAATAAGTGTGAGTAACATGCACATGTTACTCGCACTTTCGTGTGTGTCTCTGCGCTCTGAGTGTTTGTTTGTGTAACACCCGTTCACAGATGGATTAATTTAATTCAAACCGAAGTGTGCACTCTTGAAAAGAGTCTGTTATAGCAACAATTCAACAGGGACTGCGGTGCCAAAATGGGAGGACCTGGCCCTCATTGAAATTCAAATAGCTTTGCAACATATTTAATGCCCAATTTCATCTCCAGGAAATTTGTTCCAAAATGAGATGTAAAAAATGAGATGCAAGGAGGAATGGGAGAATACAGCAGCTCACTCAGCTGCATGTTATAGATCCTAATAATAAGTGGAATTGTGTTTGCGCTTTGCATTGTGTAATCAACACTGGCATGTCTAGCTTTGTGCTGCATGGAAAGCGAAAACAAACAATAGGCTTTCAGCAACTTTGTGATGCTGTAATAAACAGAAAGAAAGTGGTCATGCCACATAAAATATAATTCATGTCAGGCTTAGGGTATAGAAAGATTATTGTCTTGACTGGGTTTTTAAAGATAGAGTCAAATCATGCACTTTGCAAAGGTCATCAATCACAATTATAACCATTGCCTTAAATCAATATAAAAAATTTTGATTATATCTGAACAGTGTAGTAGTTACACTTTCCTGAGATCTAACTTTCTTAATATGTTTTTAGTCAAGGAGACTTAAGGTAACATATTGTGTAAAAGAACTTAAACAAGATAATAATGTGATCGTGATTTCTTAATGGAATAAGTACACATCTTTTGACATAATTAGCAGAAATATACATGAATGAGAGCAGCTTTGTTCTTAATTTATCCATGTTAAAATACAACATTAGTACAGAAAAAAAGATTCCGCAAAGAAAAGACCCTAATGCAAACATTACAAGCTGCAAATAAAGGGCTAAATGATGTGTAGTTATGCCCTTCAACAATCTATAACCTTTTTTAGCATATTTTGTTTATAATAATGTAGTTCAAGTTGTTACTTTTACCTTAAAAAGTTTAGATGCTATCTCTAAAATTGTCATATGAAAAGGTTGTTTGTCCTCTGTGTTTGCTGCGCCTGGACTGGTGACCTGTCCAGGGCGTACTCATGGGTCATTTTTTTCCATCTCCAGCATTATAGTGCTCCATCTATGTACATTTCTTTATCAATCACTTCTTATGAAAAAGTATGATGTTATCTGTAATTGTTTTCTATGATGTTTGAGTGGTGTTCAATGGTTATTATCCTACCACGACTTCTTGCACAGTATCTGTCTAACACTACTCTTTTTACAAAATCCCTCTCAATCTAAATAAATTACAACATCTGTCACAATCAAACAATGTTTTCCTCTAAAATAAATAATCTATTTTTAGCCAGTCATGCATCTTTTTATTATTATTATTTTTTTTAATTTCCTTTATTTAACCAGGTAAACCCCATTGAGATCTGGATCTCATTTTCAAGAGGGACCTGGGCAGAAACCTGAATGCTTTAGATATATGTCACATGCTTGGGCAACCTGAAGCAAAGCCTTCTCACATGGGATATAAAATAAATATATGTGGTAGTCTGAATGTATTGTGTTCTTGACATGTTTGCAGCCGTCTATTTCCTGCCCAGTCTAGCTCCCTTTCAGCTGTCATTTTGATTATTTACCCTCATCTATCCATGATTGGTTGCCATGGTTCCAGTGGACCTGGTGGAGATTAACATGTCCTTGCATGACATTTGTTTGAAAATAATTGAATACGTACAATATCTATTTAAATTCAGTCCTTTCCTCACACTTTCCTGCATGTGCTGGGGCATGCTTTATTTCTTTTTTTGATTCCCAAGGCCACAAAAGGCTGCATTGTTTAACAGTTGCTGGTTTCTTTGGCAACACCATTGCTCAACAGACACTGGGACACCAGCAGCGTTCTTAAAAGCTTTTAGGAGGACTGATATGGTAATCTGTTCATTAGACAAAGCCATCTGGACAAATTTAGTTCTTACACAATACATTGCCAGAAATTAAATCCAAATTTTAAATTTGTATGTTAATTTATTCTATTTACGGCTTCTGGCTATGCAGTATGACGAGTCCAAAAGGCTGGCTGGTTAAACAAAGTGTCAAAAAGTATACATGGACATTTCTGTGGTTTAGAATCAGTCAGTAAGTCAGTCAGTAAATTATTTAAAATTTATTTGAGAACATTTTATTCGAATGAGTGTAAGACATGAGTTTTGCATGGATTATAAAAATACTGACATCCTATGGATGGAATCACCAAATTAAGTACATTTGAAACAAAAATCATAAAAGTAAAATATTAGACAGCTTGTGACAACACAATAAAACTAAACATGGAACTGTGAAAACAATAACATTAAAAAGACCAAACAAAATGTGAAATAACCATTAAATTACTAAATTGATTATAATATAAAACTTGTAAAAGCTGATAAATAATAAATTATAGCACAGAAGACTCAATTAAAAATGTAACTAATATATATTAGAGTTCATCTATAATACAATAGCTTCATTAGCTGGTTGTTTCATGTTTTTTTTATATATTTATATTTATTTAGAGATTATTTTTAATTGGGTGCATGGAGGAAATATTGCGGCCTTAGATCCTTTCTACTTCTGAAAACAAATAAAACAACAAAATTACAAATTAATGTTGGGGCTTAGCAATACTGCCTCATGCTAAAATTAAATGAGTGTTGACAACCAAAGCCACTACGTAGCATTTAATTGTTTTCATTAATTTATGTGATCAAATTTAGCTGGGGAAAAAAGGAAAATCACTCCTGTGTATGTTGTTGAGAATAAATAATTTGTGTTTTCCTCCTATCTCTGTTAGCTAGTTGCTAAGCTAAACCTAAAGGAAATGACATGTTAGGAAATGCAAATGAGAACTAGGGGTAAGGGATGACACATTAGGGAATGCCCTCTTTGGGGTGTAGCTTAGAGAGAGGCTAACAAAGGGAATGTAAAACTGTTCTGGGGTGCCATTTTGTCTGTTACCTCTTAAAGGTGGGAGGTCAGAATGGACCAGCTGTATTTTGGTATTAATAAATGGAATTCATAGGTTGAACTCACTGACTCTTCTTTAACCTCATACATCAAGAACTCAGCATGGAGAATGATTCTCTACAATGCTGAGCTACTATCATGTCATGCCCTTCAGTTTGTGTTATGATTAACCCTCCCATTGACAAGGCGCTCCACAGGGTGCCGTCAGATGAACTAATTCCTGTAATAAACAACAATAGCTGGTTGAAGAGCCCAAATATATGTTAAGTAGTGACAAAACTGTGTTATACATATTAAAATATATACCGTAATTTCCGGACTATAAGCCGCGACTTTTGTCACACGCTTTCAACCCTGCGGTTTATGCAATGATGCGGCTTATTTATGCATTTTTTTCTAACGGCCGCCAGGGGCGCTCGATCAGGAAAGGTAAGAGTGAGACAGGTGGAATATATGTGTAGAGGAAGACGCAAGTTTAATGTAACTTAACACGTCTCAGTGCACAGGAAGAAGATGAAGACGGCTCTCAATGACTTTTATCGGTATGGTTTTTTAACCAGCCCTGTTAGTGCTGTGCTACCGTGTTGCTGCTGTGTTACTGGCGCGTCACAGGCTCTGTTTGGAAAGAAAAGCTAAGGTATTTTATTAAAACTTTGAAAACTTTTTCTGTTTACCGTCTGTATGTAGGCACATGCGGCTTATAGACAGGTGCGGCTTATGTATGTACAAAATGGTTTTTCCTTTAAAAATGTACTGGGTGGGGCGTGCTGTGGTGGCGTAGGGGATAGCGAGACCCACATTTGGAGGCCTTGAGTCCTCAACGCGGCCGTCGCAGGTTCGATTCCCGGACCCGACAATATTTGCCGCATGTCTTCCCACTCTCATTCCCCCTTCCTGTCAGCCTACTGTCAAATAAGGGACACTAGAGCCCACAAAAAGCCCCCCTTGAATCAGGTGCGCTCTATAGTCCGGAAATCACGGTAAATTTAAGAGATAAAAAAGGCGCATTTTAAGAAAAACAGGGTGAAAAATGAACAAATTAAATGAAAGGAAGACACTCACAGGGATGTGACTTAAGGAACTAAAATCCTGCAAAATTAATGTTTGTTATTGTTACTCTGAAATCATAAATTCTGACTTCTAAATCAGAATTGCCAACCTGAACAACTCCTGAAGTCTGTTTTGCCTTGGACAGTTAGCGGACCTTGAACTGCCTAAGTTATGTATGTAAGACAAACAAAAACAACACTTGTTCACTTCAATGGTCTTCAAATGGTCCCAATGCCAGCAAACTCTGCAAGTCAGCAGAGAGTTTACCTTTTACAAAGATGTTTGTTTCGTTCCTGTATGACAGACACTTGCTGAGTTAGCAAAACTGAAGAGTAGCGAAAATATCTCAAAGTCATAAAGCATGTCTACTGTCTCTGTCTGCTCTATCAGATGAAGTGGGCCAGTATGCTTTGACTTAAAAGTGTTTTTCATATACAGTTATTTGCTTGTATCACTTACAGTAATTAGCTTGAATGCTGACCACAACAATTAGCAAATCCCATTGGTTTTCTCACTTAACAGCTGCACCATGGCTGAGGCAGAAGTGACAGTATGAATGCACTAAGGGAGATGAAGGGTAGGTGTGATGGATACTAAATGGAAGCAGGTGTGGGGGTAAACATGCAGAACAATGGAAACAAAGCCAGAAGCAAAGTAAACAAAGTTAAAACACCAAAGGAACTAAACACAAACTATGAGGACTATTTCAGGTCCTCCAGAATGAGAAGATTCCCCTTAAATGTCTACATTTAAAACTCTATGATCACATCAGGATTCACACACACCTACATGATTAAAGTCTCTTGTCTATTAGAGCCAAATCAACATGTTTTTAAAGAAATTCTGAACCTTTTAGCCTGCTGTTTAGCCTCTTAATACAGTTATAATAATACAAAGTCAGCTGGCATTTTTTCATAAATGTAATCTTTTTTTTTTTTATCTTTTGGCTTATTATCTGCTGCTTTACTTTTGTACAGATTTCAAAGCTTGGCCTTGGCAGTTGTCAGAACTTCCTCACAAAGTCACTAATTTCTTGGCAACCCACCTGAAATTCTCATATCCGTCTCTTCAGTGTGAAGGCTTTCAGCATCCAAAGAATGCAGTCTTCTGTATACAAAAGCAAGCATTAGTCCTGAGTCATGGCCATGGAAAATCCAATAAGTACAGAGAACATTTTTATCCTCTGCATCAATGTTTTTCATAAATAAAGTCTATGATAACTTTGTATCATGAGTTGACCCTAATGGATGTCTATCTGTGAGCAAGTAGTTAGGTAAGTGATTTAGTTAGTCTTTATCAAAAGGCATAGATCAATATATAGTAAGCATTTCAATTTATGTGTTTTTGTTGTGGAGCACCTGTATAGTGGGATCGTTAGCAAATAGTTAATTTAATGTAAGCTCAGTATTTTAAGGCCTGGGAGGTTTGTCAAAGATTGTTGGTGAACAAAATGAAGACAAAATAACTGATAGAGCTGAGATAAAGTTGTGGAGGAAGCAGAACAAATCCATAGAGCTGTTCTATCTACCATCAGAAAGATTGAATAGGTCTATGGTGAGAGATGGTCGTTCACTTACACTGGTGACTATTAATCAAAGAAGCAGCCAAATGGTCGGTTACTCTGAAGGAGCCGCAACTGTTTCAAGAGACTGACTAGATTTGTTGACAGGTAAACCAAGTACAAGCCTCGCATTTTAAAGATCTCACCTTTATGTAAAATTCATAAGCAAAAAGCTGTTGTTCAAAGGCTATAAAAAGACCCAGTTGCAGCTTTCCACAAGCAATGAAGGGCTTGTGAAAAACGTGAAAGAAGGTTCTCTGATCAGAAAAGACTAAAACGGACCGTCATCTAACATGTACAGCTCTTTGTTTGGTGGAAAACCAACATTTTAGCCTACCCTGAACACGCCATCTGCACTGTGAAACATGGTGGTGTCAGCGCTGTATTATAGATTAGCTTTTTTAGCAGGGACAGACAAGCTGCTCAGAGTAGATGGGAATTTGTATGGAGCTAAACAAAGAAAAATCTTGGGAGAAAACCTGTTAGATACCGCAAAAAAAGAGACTTGACTGGGGTGAGTTTCCTACCAGCAGAACAGTAATACTAAACATGCAGCTAAAGTCGTGACATTGTTTCTTTCTTGATGCTCTCTAAGATCTTCTTAGGCCTTTGCAGATTAGCTTTAGCTTTTTATACATACAGGTAACTCTTTGCTGTGCAAGAGGGCTGAATACACATGCACAAATCCCTTTTCTCAGAGTTTTTTTGTTGTAAAATATCAACTATGTTCCTTCCACTTTACAACTACATGCTTGTTAATGTTGGTCACTCACATTAGATCCCAATAAAATACTCTAATATATCTGATTGTAATGTAACAACATAGGAAAAAGCCAAAGGTCTTCTTATACGCTTGCAAGGCAATGTAAGTTCAGTTAATTATGCAAAGTGTCCTAATTTAGATCAGTGTATAGAATGGTACAATTATTATTACGTTATGTATACCAACTCTTGGTGCATCCTATTTGTATTTCAGACATTATAATGGGAACCAGAACATAGGTGTAAGTGGTTCTTAGATTGCATGTCATTGTGCAGCTTTCATTGGCACTTAATAAAAAGAAATTCACTCTGGAAAGCGCATTACATGTATTATTGCACAGAAGGGTAATTTACTAAATGTAGCTGTCAGCTGGATTTTTGTTACAAGAAAATTAGAGTTTTAACACACCACCTTTTAAAGTGCATATGTGCCGCCCTCGCTGCTTTATATTTTCACTCAGTGCTCTCTAAATACCAGTCATTTTGTTGTTTTCTTTTTTTCTTTTTTTCCAGAGAATGCCTATAAATGTCACAGCTTTTAGCAGAAATAGTTTTACCTAATTTTTAGCAACGACTTGTACTCCAGCTTGTATAGGTAAAAGGAAAACTGCAAACATAATTACTTAATTCTGGGGGGAAAATAATCCTGTAATGTTGTTTTGTAGCTCTACAGGAGATGTCTGTGTTTCATACGTCATCTTTCTTCTCATCTTAGATCAACTAAAACTCACCCCGGTCCTGTAGTTCATCTGAGTGACAGCCCGAAGGACGAAGGCAAGGTGAGTAGGTGGACAATAGAAAATCTTGGCAACATCTCCTGGTTTCTTTTACTCAAACTCTTAGTGGCTCCTTCCTTCTCCCACTGCTACACTCTTTGTTAAACTTCTCTTAGCCCCACATCGCCTGGTATGTCTTTTATTTCGACTTTTGTGTTTGCTCTCTTCTTTTTCCTCATCTTATAAATTATGCTCACAGAAGAACAGAAGTGCAAAGAATGTGTGACTCTACCTTTTTGAGCAGATTTGTATTTCAATCCTAATTAAGGATGACTCCAGAGTGTCATGCGGAGTAGTTTTTACAGAAAGTTTTCAGCATATTAATTTCCACAATAAACTTAGAGTGATTTGGATACAGGCAGACTTAACCAAGTGTGTTTCTGCGTTCAGAAAATATATCCACACTACAATAACACTGCAGTTAAATCTCTCTCTGTATATATGCACACATACAGTATATAGATACAGTCATGCTGCTTGACCCGATGCACCAGATGGTTAGTCACTGAGAACCATCTGGAAAGATTTTGCTGTGAACTGCTAAGAAAAGAGCTGGCACGTCCAAGAAAACATTGGGCAGGTGATTGGATTTAGAGAGAAATCATGTTTTCTACCAAGAAAATCAGCCTGGCTGTTCTTTCCTCCTCCGATCAAGACGCATATCAGTGATTTACCTCACACTCACCTCTGTAGGGGCCGGGCATCTGAGCTGGACTCTAAGAAATTAGATTCTTATATTAAATATGCAATTTAGGTTGTATCTAAAATTTAAGCATATTATTCATTGTGCTGTACTAATCTCTGATTGCTTTATTTTTTTTTATTGTGAATGATAGTTTGAGCTTCTTATTTACTCCATAACTGTACAATAGGTGTTAGTTTAAAATCGTGCCCAGATGCAATCTTTAATTAAAATCCTACTATCAAAAAAAGTGCTTAAAGATAAATTTTGAATTCTTAATTTGGTCAAGTATTATGATCAGAGATACATTTTTAAATTTCACAAAGGTGCTTCTTAATTATCCATGGCCCAGTGGGAAATTATGCATTAAAATAGAAAAGTTTTGCAGTATCAGGGTATTTGCTGAATAACATAAAGCATAAATATGTAACATGATTTAAATCATTTTATTTACAACAGAAAATCAACTGCTATTCCTACTTTTTTCTATTTTTATTCATTGCATCAAATAACAGAAGTCATTTATGGTTTCCTCTCCTGTAGAATTGGTCTGTCATGTATTTATATGACAGTAAATATTCCTATTCTTCCTTCACATAAAAATATAATTTCTGTCTCTTTATGGTTCACAGTGTTTCTTTGCTCTTTGGTTTGCACAGAGCAGAATTCACTCACTTGTTTTTGGTATGCTAAAACAGCACTTCAGATTTTACAGTGAACATCTTTTACAAAACGTACAACTTTTAAAATGACCTTCTCCTTTTATTAGTCACCTTAAATTGAATTAATTTATTGTGATTGAGATAGACTTACTTCTATTAAATGTCCTTAGATAATTAATTGTATTATTTGAATCACTTCTCAAGTACATGAAACATCTCATTCACCTGCATTCACTTACTGTTTGTATTTGTCCCAATGTCAAGATTAAAGCAACAGTTAACATACGTCACAGACACCATTGCTATATTTGTAAAAATAAAGACCTCATTTTGTATTAGCCACAGCAATGCTTTTCTGTTACTGGCTGCAGTTGTCTCCTTGTGTTTAGAAATGTTCTGTCAGATTTCAGACAGCAGACACCGGCAATCTGAAGATGAAAGCGGACAATCATAAACACCATGAATATACTCAGATACAGTCACACCCTCCTGTCATTGTTTTCTTTATATAGAAACACTTGGGTTGTAGCAGGCTCATCGTGATTTATTTGTCAGGTTTATCTGATAAGTAGTTGGCTTGTCTGCTCAGGTAGACAACTGGAAGACTGCAGCTTTACAGACATGCCTCTAGCTTGCAAACTGTAGTTTTAGACCTGCTCTACCTTTCCGGGGGCGATGGAATAGCACGCCTGTGCAGGTGAATTTATGTTTCTTATAAGCAAGGGAAAAGTGTAGGAGCCCTCTTTCAACCAAGTGAATGGCATCTTGTTAAAGAACTTTAAGCTATAGGCATGGTATGATGGCAACTGTAACGATTTTGAAACGAACTTCAACACTTTGGTGTGCTATCATAGCAGTGACAGCCCATGTTTATTCTTGAATATAGATGTCTGAAAATGACAAGTCTGACTCAAAAAAATCTTTGCTTTGTGGAGATTAAGTTTCTTTCTGGTACACTGATTTGATTCTAATGCTTTTTTTCCTATAATGAGTTTTCATCTGATGAAATCTCCACTTAAGCAGAAAGAAAATTACTGCATAGTCAGTTCAGTTTTCCCTCTCGCTGTAGTGTTATCCTCTTTTCAAAATGCCGGCAGCTTGCTTTGAGTTTCTTTTCCGTTTTTGTTTTCCTTTTCAAATTTTAATTTTTTCTACTCACATCTCCTGTGTAGATGGGGTATTTCCTATGCAGTTCAGCTACAGTAATTTCCTGTGTTTGCTTAAAAAAAACATTTCCCATGTTAATCAATTGTCCTACAGCGGTCATCTGTTTGTCCCTACCTTTGCTGTGTATATATGCTCACTGCGCATCAGACACATTTGCTAAATCATCTACAAACAGTTGAAAGAATTGTGTGCTTTCTTTGTCTTGTCATCCGGTTCTGTTTTACTTTTTTTTTTTTATGTGTCAGCTTGCCCTTGGACATCTGCACCCAGTTTATTTGGCTGTTTTCTAAAATATGGACTTCCCAGACATGTGTTCTGTCTGCCTACTTAGACTGCCATGGTACTTGTTGTGACAATTTCTTTGAATTTTCACACAGTCTGAATTACGTCAACAACCTGCCTCCAGTCTCAAAGTCAAACTGATGTAAACACGGTAAACAGCCATTCATCATGCTAAATTAGGTCTGCTGTCAAACATCACATACCTTTGAGGATATACTGCGCAGTATTGATTCTCTATCTGCATATTGACAGTATGTCTTCATTCTTCTTTACTTTTTGATGTTACTAATGTAAAACTTCAAGGTTGCAGGATGTTTCTAAAGGGCAGCTTTTATTCTCAGCTTCACACACCCATTTCCATATTTGAGATGTCACACTGTGTCTCTGCTCAGCAGGAGAGCCATTTCCGCACGCTGTCTGTGCTCCTCCCAGCACTACTGATCTCCTTCTCCTGTCATCTGTGATCAGACTGCATCAATCTGCTCTTACCTTTTGTATAGTGCGTGCAGAATTTTGTACCCATCGTTACATGTGGAGAAGAAATTAAATGTTGTTTCAGATCCTAAAGGTCCTACCTTCCTTTGAAGTAGTTTTACGTGTCATATATATTACAGTATAAATTTGACAATATTTGTGATAAAAAAAAAACTGTGCAGTCCTAGTCATTGGGATTCCTTTGTTTAAATCAAAAAAATAAAGAACAGTGTGGTGGCGTTAACAGTGTAATGCCTCATTTCTAGGGTCAGTGCTGCTCGGTACATTATTTACAGTCTGGCATATTCAGGGGAGCGTTTCCACCACTAGTTGGACTTTCACTGGTCAGCAGGAGATCCAGTGAACTCCAGGATTTGTCTTATCTTTTGTGGATAAGACGGAAACATTTTGTCTTATCCACCTAATGTCTGAAAGTTTTTGGACCTTTTACATAATTTTATCCCAAATAAAACCACTTTTATCTTTAACTAATTTCTCCTAGAGGTTTGGAGATTCTAACTTCAGAACCAGAACCCTTTGGGTCCTCAGAATAACAAAAAAAAAGTTCAGAATCTCTTCTTTTTTCATCCCAGAAACACTAGACATTTGGGATTAGGCCCAAATGCCCAACAAGCTAGCATGTCTCATGCTTGTTACAAGCATTAACATTTTTCTGTTCCCCAATGAATGGACTGTGTTGCATAATGCCAGAACCTTAACCTTAACTGTAACATTGTTCTATGGACCTACGACTAAAGGGGGCATAGGAATGGTGCATTGTGGGTCGGCATGTTATTTTGTCGAAACAAACAAAATAACATACTGACCCGTGTTACACCGCTCAAAAGAAACGGGGCATAAGATCAACCTTCAAAGCTGTAAAGTGGGTGTCCAACAAGTAAACCTTTTAGAACCGCTGTTCTCCAGCATACCTTATTAATACATTACTTGAAAGTTTTAAAGATGATTAGTAAAATTTGCATGCAGATGATGCTATGATATATGTGAGACTCTACAGTGGTCTGCAGCAGTCTTGAACAAGCAAAGGGCTGAGGTCTTACAGGGAACCATTTTGTGTCTAAGCTGCACCTGAAGTGTTGTTTTATGTAACCTTGTGTCTTTCTTTTAAGTCTTACTTTATCGCTAGTTTTAAATAAAGGTATTTATACAAGTAGTTTTAAAAGTTAACATTTTAAAAGTATAACCAAGGACTGTCTCTAATTAACATTTGACCAGACAACTTAAAGTTTTATGTTCTATCTTTAATTAGAAAAATCTACTCTGACTCTCCAGAATTGTTCAGAACCTTCAAGGTCTTTGGAATTAAAATTAAATCAGCCTCCCTATTAACTTAATATCTCATATTTAAAAGATGCTTCATAGAACATATCAAAGGTGGCAAGTAATAAAAAGTCTTTGCATGAATTTTAGTAATCTGGTACCACAATGTAAACTCTTAGTGTATCTCAATCCTTCTTGTCAACATATAATCTGAAAATGTGAAACTTACATCAATAAAAACTCAAATTAAAGTAATACTACTTTATTTTTCAATTATATGAAAGCAGTTATGAAATTCTTGAGGCTTAGGTTAATCAATTTCATTTAAAGTGAGTAGTTTTATTAAGTCTCATCCAGTCATTTAAAACAATTCTCTTAAATTAAAAAGCACCTTAACTTATAAGTTATACTTTCATTTTTTTATGGTTTTTAATTTTTAGTTCTTCACATGGTTGAAGAAGTTTTAATCAGTAATTCATAACGTCATGTTTTTTTTATGGTGTTTGAATATAGCACAATACAGAGATCCAGTTCTTTTAGCCTTTCTCTAAAGGAGAAAGACAAGAGAATATGCTACTAAAGTAAGGCACAAGTGTATCAATCTTAATAAGCAAGATAATGCTGTAAGAGTCTGACTACTGACTTAAACTTTCCAATTTCACAGCACAACTGGAACTGTAATATGAGTAATAAAACAAAAAGCAGATCATATCTGAGCAATTAGAGCAAAACCTTTTTGACCTTTACTTTTTTTGTTACTTCAATGTTGTTTCCATAATTGGACTCCGACATTTGCAAAGATTTAGTACTACATTCATGTAATTTCCTCTTCTTGTAGTACATTAAACTTGGAGGCTACTTTTAATCTAAAACTGAATATATTGTGAAAGAGGCTTTTATGTAAAATTTTTTAACAGTACTGAAATCGGGGTTGCGCTCATGGTTTTAAAATGCATAAATAATATAAAATAGTTCTCTAATATTTAAATAGCAAAGATGTTTCCATTATTCTGTCATTTTGATTGTAAAGGTATCCTTTTACATTTTAAACATTTATATCTCCACAGTTGACAAATATGTAATAAAGAGCCGAAAGAAAGAAGCCTAGGACAAAGCAGCTGAAAATGTGTGTGAAAGTTGTGAAGAGTGATGGCCGTGGGTGGATGTTCAAAATTGAACTTTGGCATCAGTGCATAACAGAATGGCCACCCAAGAACGAAGAAGGCATAGAGAAGCTTCTAGCTCAAATGTGAGCTGGTCAAACCGAGATTTATATGGTTATTTCTGCAATAAGCAGGAGAACAACATCAGTAGGAATTCTGTGTGAGAACAGTAGCCTGGAGACTAACCAGGAAATTAAAAGCATGCTGTGGCGAGCTCTGCCTACCTGTTTTTTTTAATTTGTGAGATAAATTTGAATTCACAAAAGACAGCTTAATTCAGCATTCAGACAGCATTCTGCTCTGGTTCTAAATCAAATTTCTCTGATTTGCACTATTAACGATGTGTTTTCTCTGAACAAGTGTGTCAACAGAATACTTACGTCAACGAGCCATTCAGTGGTTGCTGAAAACATGTTAACAATTAATGGAAGCTGCTTAAAGTCTCATTTTATATGTATTTTTTTTATGTTTTCTTGGTTCAACTGCAATGAAGTAATGTCAAAATACAGCTGTCAAAAAGTAATTTAAGCAAATCAAGTGTCATGCCACTCAAACTCTGAAGGTAGCCTACATTTAGCTTCATGTGTTGAAGAGGAAAGATTTAGACACGGACATAAAACCTTCTTTCTTAATCCTAAGGCACAAAGTGTTTTGAAGTGAAAACAATGCTTATGACTGGTGAGGAAATGCTCACCCTCTTCATTTTTACAAATCTTGCCTACTTTTCCTGCATAGCAGGAGTGTATAAAACAAACTTTTGTGTTTTGTGTTACCAGTTGTATGTTTTTTTGGCATATTCCTATTACTAAGTTCTTTCTTGCTAAACAAAATGATCCAGTTTCCACTTTGAATAATAATTTGTTGCACTGTGGTGTTTAACATGTGTAAATTTGATACATGGTGGTGGAGACTATGTATCAAATGGCTTGTCTCCACAGTCTCTGTGTATCATAGCAGCTCTATTTAAAATGACTTATCTGCTTTAAACAACAGCTGAAAGGTTGATTTAGATGTTTTGTGTGTAGTATCAAGAGTTATAGGGTTTCTAGTAAAAATAAATTAAGAATTTTATGATTTTGTATTTCATTTCTTGTCACTCCTCTCTGCAGTTGCTTATAGGATTTGAGGGTGGAACCATTGTGCAGTGGGATCTCCGGGCCAAGAAGGCTGACTTCAGAATCTACTATGATGAGGTTCGCTCCATTCCTTCCTTTAATACACTGAAAGCACTTATGTGACATTTTATTTCTAAAGAACAAATAATAATAATAATAATAAAACATGAAAGGCAACTTCTGAAAGAATGCCAGAATTTATTAGCTACATTTTGTGGGTATTGTTTTCTTTAGAAGTAAAGAATCTAATACCCACCTAAATTGACAATGCAACTAGTTATATTAATTACTTAATTTGCCAAAATAAATTAGTTTCAAAAGAAAAGTGCCTTTTCCTTTTATTTGCATTTTACTCAGAAAGACGGCGACTATTGATAAAAAAAAAGCCTCTAGTCATCATGTCTCCTTCTTATCATTGAGTGAAACGATTTAAGCTTTTTGCCTGCCAACACTTTTAAAGTCAACAAAGTGCAGCACAATTAAGATGTCTGAGCAGCATCAAATGGTATTGTCTTCAACAAGTCTGTCAGCATCCAATTACCATTTCTTCAAAGAGTTGTAATTGGAGGGATTGGAGCCTGCAAATGCTCTGGCCATTGAAGTTGTCCTTTTAAAGCTTACAAAGTCCTTTCAGCTGTTACAGGTGAAGACCCAGAGAGTAGTGAAGGATATTGGCATTTACTTTCTGATGTATAATTGTCTCAACTTGTTTGCCATATTGATGTTGGTCAGAAGAGACTTTCTAGTAAAACGCAAATATTTTAATGTAAAAAATGGAACAGAACTGCCATCACAATGTAACAGTATGTAATAGACATTTCAGCAAGCTAAGATTGTATTACAGATATTAAAATGATTTTAAATGTTAAAGAGCTACAGGTGATACAGGTCAGCAAAAGTGTTAAATGTACAATTTGCTGTTTCATCTTCTAAAGAATGTAAAAACAATGATTTTCAAAGAAACTGGTGTTTGTTTAGCATTTAAATTGTCTTATTGAATCAAACAAATATGTATGTTTGTATTTTCCTACCAAATTTTACTTTAATCTTTTTTTTTTTTTTCATTTTTATTCTAAAGCAAGACATCCTTAGTGCCATATTTCCCCTTGGTATTGTCACCTTGTGCACTTATCTTCCACTTATGCTGCCACTTTTATCTCCTCTTTCATTAAGAGAGCTTTCTGTGGCTCATTGTCAATGTAGCATAAAAGTTGTGTCTCACAACTACTGAGTTAAAAATGAATTTTAAAAAATTGGACAAGTCCAGAGTAAACAGCTGAATTATCCTTTGGGTGCCCCCTGAACAATTTGTGAGAAGGGCAATTGCAGGAATTCTGTAAGCTTTTACATAAAGCATGCTGGCACTAAGTGTGATTTATAGATAAAGCAGGCTATTTTAGTGAAGTGTGAAAAGAAGGTCTTGATTTTATGAAAGTAAAATATTATTTTGCTCTATCTGATTGGAACAGGCTATCCATTCAGCCAGTTGGCATCATGAAGGGAAGCAGTTTATGTGCAGTCACTCGGATGGCAGCCTGACGCTATGGAACCTCAGAAACACTACCAAGCCTTTCCAGGTCACCTTTCCTCACGGTGAGATATCCACTCATTCCACTTCTCAAATTCCAGAAAAACATGCAACTGGCCTCTTGCCTGTGTACCTTGCATTACCAAGTTGTTTATATCCCCTGACGTTTTTACCATTTCATTATGAACTGCAATGTATTTTTGAGAATTACTTGTGATAGACACAAAGCAGTGCATTATTTTGAAGTGGAAGGAAAATGATACATGGTTTCCTAAAATCTTTACAAATAAAACCAGAAAAGTGTGATGTGCCTATTCAGAAAATCTTCACAGTTAACATCAGTACCTTTAATAAATTACATGCTGCCAATTTGCTTCTCAGATCAACCACTTTGTAAATGTAGTATGGCTGTAGGTGATTTAATCTCTGTATTAATATAGTTGTTGTGTGAAGTCCTGAAACATTTAGAGTTCATCTGCAAATCTACAGAGACTTAAACTAATAGAGTGGGCAAGGAAAGCAGTAATCAGAGGAGCAGCCAAGAGGTCTATGGTATCTCTGGAGAAACTGCAGGGATTCACAGCCCAGGTTGGAGAATTTGTTTACAGAGTAATTATATTAGTCATATACTTAAATATCTGTTCGAGTGGCAAGAAGAATAAGCCATGTTTGGAAGAAATGCACAAAAAGTTGTGTTTGCAGTTTGGCACAAGTCATTAGAAGGACATGTCAGGCTTGTTAAAGAAGGTGCAGAGATGGAAGTAAAATTCTATTGTGAAACATGGCAATGGCAGCAACATACTGTGAGACTGCTTTTCTCTAGCAGGGATGAGAAATCTTGTGAGAGCAGATGGGAAAATGGATGGAGCTAAATACAGCGCAATATTGGAAGAAAGTCCATTAAAGGGCACAATACACTTGAGATTAAGGAATAGGGTAACTTTTCAACAGTATGTGAATGGATGGGGGTTGGTGTTGATGAGCTGCCAGATTGTTTTTGTTACATATTTGGAAAAAAATGTTTTTCTATCCTTCTGTTTTATAATTATTTACTACTTTTTGTTAGTGTAGAAACATAAATGCAATCAAAAACAGTTTAAGGTGTATAAGTTTGTAAAAAACTGTATATTGCAAAAGCAACAAGTAAATATATATTAACTTTAAACCTACATAGCTCTTTGTAAACGAAAAGCTTTCATTGCACTGACGGGACGTGAAAGATGCAGATTCAAAAATATTTAACATATTTGTGAACATGTAAAAAAAAAACTGCTGAAAAATTGGAATAGAAATCAATAAATTCATTTCACTGTGTGTTGATTAGAATAGTAACCAAATCCTATTTTCTTTTTATGCCGTTTGTGATGAACATTTTAATAATGTGACCATATTGCGCATTCCCCCTTTAGGTCATTAGTAGTGGTCTGTGGCGTGTGTACCCGTGTGTGTGTGTGTGTTTAAGCATGCGAGTGAAAGAATGAAATTAGCCGTAAACTCACTCTAATTCAACCAGACTAATTTTCACTTGCTCAAGGAAAGAAAGAAAACCTTCACAGATCGCTGTGAAATCTTAAGCAGTGGTTCAGCTGAATGATTTCCATATTACGCTTGAAAGATTTCAAATGTATTCTCTTGCTTTAAATTTTCTTTCCTGGCTTTGTTTACTGGCGAGACATCTTGACCTTGTCAGATTTCCGTTCCCTCACCGAGAGCTGTGAAATAACAGAAAGTTCAAGCAGAAAAGAAAGATGCTTCTGAGAAGGTAAACATCAGAAGGATGTTCTTGGACCCAAGTGAATTCTTAATCTTATTTTGTTTTATTTAATCAAAGATGATTTTAACTGTGTGTCAGTCACACGGTAAAATGCATTATATGAAACAGACACCCTGACAATTTGTAACATTCTCTCAACATCCTAAGACACAGATGTTCCAGAAAGTTATAAAATTAAAGCAACTTTGTTCATCACCAATTGCCTATAATCTGCTTGGAGGAATGGTTAGATGAATATCTAAATGAAAGAGACTTGACTAACAGGTGCACCGTCACCTTCCCTGTTCACTGCTCTTTAATTGAATTCTAATTTGTTTTCTAGAAAGTCTTGTTTTGTTTGGGAAGGTGTGAATGCACAGCCGAACCGATTATTTCAATTTTGGTCTCCAGTTGAACTGAGTTTACCAGACTGTCAGGTGTGAAAACACACTTAGTCATAAAATAAAGACACTGCACGAGAAAAAAAAAATTCCATCCACACAGCAGTCCAGTTGAGTCCGTCTGGTTCCTAGACAGACTTTCAAGTCAATTAAGTGGACTCTTGATATTTACTGAAACAAACATATAAGTACACAGGCTAGGACGACAACTTTATGGTAGGTCTGACCTGAAAGATCTCAGTAGGTAACAACAATGTAAATGATTTGAAAACCAGTCAGGACAGGCAGATCCGGGGAATCCTGAGACCCAAGATTTTGAATGACAAGACAGTTAGAACTCAACAACTTGGACTTGAAGGGTATCTGGAGTAGTTGGAAAAAATTGAGTGGAATCACGCTGTGGGTGGAGTTACAGTACAGTGGAGGTGACTGTAATTGCTAGGCAATGCAAAAGACAATACTGTGGGTGGAACTGAAGGAAAGACACTCAGACAAGAGATTGGGTCCAAGTGACTACAGCACTTGGACCCAAGTAAAAGAAAGCAAAAGTAAAACCCAGAGAGAGCAATGCTACACAGAGACTAAAGCTGGCCGCCTGGAGCCTTCTTTTCTTTCTGAAGGTTTGCTCCGGGACTGGTTCCAGCTGAGGGCCAGCAGACTGTGGGCTCCCTGACAGGGAACTGGTAAGCAGAGGGGTGGCCAACTGGAAGTCAGCATTCAAGTCTTAATTCAAGATGTGGTGTTGATGCTGAATAAACAGACTCTCACAGTTTACAAAGAAAAGGGCACACTTTGCCTTTAAAGAGCACTCTGTGTATTTTACTCTCATGGGCTTGAGCTGATGTAGTTATATGCTCTGGGACTGCTGATATAAAAAAATATGATCTCATTGCTGCCTTAATTATGTTACAGTCTGGTAAGAATTTGTCTTGACATATTACTGATTAGTTTTGAGTTGATTGGTGGTTTTAAGAATTTAAATAAAAACTCATTCTAATATGTAAATGTAAATTCTAATACAAGATTGGCAAAATTATTTCTCAGGTTGCTTTCTGGTTATACTTTACTTCCAGTCTTTTGATATATTGAAAGTTATTTTATCCAAGCAAATCTTCTCTAGTTGAGGCTTTCTAAATAGAATTTACTATAGCAGAAAGTCAGCAAAAATAACTGAAATGTATCCCAGTTGCCATAATCAACTGTTTTTAGCATTTCCACATCAGCATTTAGGAGGTAATTAGCTAAATAATGAGGGACACCGTCGTGTGTGCAATTCACACTAAGAAATTTGTAAACAGAGCTTGTAAATTTGTGAGTGTAAAACATTTTAGACCCAACATGGAGTAAAGAATAATTAATACACACTTTCTACCAACACGTCTGACTAGATGGATTTAGGAAAAATGTTTTACACTCATTTCCAACTGGTCTGACAATTTTACAATATTGCAACCTTGACATTATTACCGGTAGTTAAAAAGTATAATAAATCTGTAAGAATATCATTATTTTATTCAGCTCTTGTCCAGTTGGAAATTTAATCCATGTCACCATTTTTAACTTGATATTACATGCTGTACAAATTCTCATAGTTTCAATTGTTCACAAAAGGTTGGCTTCTGTTCATCGTTCTGTTCCCACAAAATACAACTCAAGGCCTCGCTGAATTCAAGCTGAGATAATTCCTCTTTGAGTAAACTGCCAAATCATTTCATTACAAGAACTGGAAGGAAAATAGCTCTGTATTGCAGTGACTGTTACAGTGATCTGTTATTCCACCAAACAAAAACAAAAAAAAGAAATGGAAACATTTGTGTTCAAATCTTTTTATGACTTTGCTGGCGAGACATGCAAGAGAGGACAGAACTATAAATGTGAAATAGTGTGTACACCAATATACCGAAAACTCAACTGAAGTATTAAACAAGTCAACAAAATAAATAGTAATGAAGTGCAACCCATGTATTTAGGTTAATCTGGAATGTCTGAGAAAATGTCCATGAAACTCTGATAGCTAATCTCCTGGAAAGAGATTATTAGTTTCAGTTAATTGGAAGCAACTATTACATCTTCATAATTTTTTTTCCCCACTCATTTAGGAAAGATACAGAAGGATGGGAGAAAGGAGTCATGCAAACCTATACTCAAAGTAGAGTACAAGACCACAAGGACCAGGTAGGTTCTGTCAGTCTTGAGAATTAAATCTTGATTAAAGTAACTCCTCATTAAACATGTGTTTAATTTGTTCTATCTTATTACTTCTGCTGTGAATTCAGTATTTGAAACTGAATCCATGTGGTGTGATCTATTTGTGCATAATTTTCTGCAATGATTAAATTGTTGTTTTTGGCTTCTGCTGACACCGACCGTGCAAAGTTACTTAACATGAATCTTCTTCTCCAACAGTGAGCCTTTTGTTATCTTCTCTGGCGGTCTTTCATACGACAAGGCAGGACGGCGACCAGCTTTAACCATCATGCATGGCAAGGCCATCACGGTTCTAGAAATGGACTATCCTATTGTAGAGTTCATGGTCCTCTGCGAAACTCCGTACAACAACGGTACAACTTTCTTTCAACTCTGTTCAGATGTATTAAGGCCATCATGACATCATTTGTTGGCAGCCACAAGATGTTTGAAAATGTCAGAATAGAATCTTTATGAAGCCTCTACACATTAATTATCCAACATCAGAAAACAACTAATTTGGGTTACTATACTGATCAGTACAGGCCTGGATAGATTGATTCAGAAGTAAATGAAATTCAGTTTGGTAGAGTTTCCAGGTATTCATCATCAGAGAATTTTCTGGAAGTAAATAGATTAATATTTTCCTAATGATTTATAGTTTTGATGTAAGATTTCTTTCTCTACTCTCATAATGTTTGTAAGTACTTTAATGTTATCCTAAAAGTAATTAAGGAAGACTAATTGTATCTAAATGGTACCATTTGTTTTGAATCTATACCTTGCAGAAGTCCAGGACCCTTATGCAGTGGTGGTACTGTTGGAGAAGGACTTGATTGTGGTGGATCTGACACAAAGCAAGTAGGTGCTTCCTATACTGCAAAGACCTCCACCTCAAAACATTTTCTACAATATTCAACATAATAAAAGAAGAAAACATTAAAAGTTTCACCTAAGGCTAAGCTTCAAAACATAAGAAAGCTTTTTAGCCCTCTCAGACTGATCAAACAGTCCATCAGTCTATCAAAATGTTTTCAAGCAAATTTCTTACTTCAATGGAAACACTTTTGTATAAGAACTTGTCAAGTTTTAAGATAAGAATTGTTGTGAATGTGGCCTGAGATGTTATAATCCAAATACTTTGCTTTCAGGATGAAAATTCTACCACCTGGGTTAATTAACCTCTAAAGGGTGATGTGAAGATAAAAGCTGCTGATGAAAAATGTTAACAGATTAACACCTAAGCCCTCAGAGTACATTTGAATAGTAGATCAACACTTCAGTATAAATTAGTTTGCTCAGTAAATTAGATTTCATAATTACAGCAGTCAGATATAAATGTCTCCTGACGGTTGTAGTGGTAGCGCACACAGATTGTATTACACATTCTCATTGATCAGCAGGAAGTTCTGTTTAAGCTGACACACGACTAATAGAAGTCTATTCAATAAGTAAATAAAGTTTTTGGTGTGCTTTGTTGTGACAAACTTCATTTCCGATTCATGTATTTTAATATTTTGATTTTGGTGTAAATGTGTTCAAATTTACTGACAAAGTGGTTTGAGATCAGAGACCTTATTTTACTGACCTTGTAAAATGGCATACCTCATACAAATTTCTGTCCTCTGTAGTTTACAATGCTTCATATTTTGTTTTCTCATATTCTAATCACATTATGACATTTAAAATTCTTTTGTCTTTCAGCTTTCCTGTGTTTGAAAACCCATATCCCATGGATATCCATGAGTCTCCTGTTACCTGCACAGCTTATTTTGCAGATTGTCCACCAGACATTATCCCAATTCTCTACTCAATAGGAGCTAAAAACAAGAAGACTGGCTATAGTCACAAGGTGTGGAAGGTTTATTATCAAAATCCAAGTTTAAGAAAGATCTCTGTTTTCTTTGTTATTGTAGCTGTAATATCTCTACTTTATTTTAATTAAAGGCATTCAGGGTATGTTTCAAATTTTACTACAATGAGTGATTATGAATTATTATTTAGCAGCAGAGGTGACTTCCCTCTGGGTGTGAGGGAAGAGCCCCTTAAAAACATGGTGTTTATTTATTTATTTATTTTTATTTTTGTAGATGTAAAATTTCTTTAGTGGTAAACAGAAGTCTGAGTAAAATGAGCATTTCCTTAACTCTGAGATTTCTGAGAGGCTGTTAACATTTCCAAATCCAGTATGTTCTATACTGAATAGAAGCTCAAATATAGGATGTTCTATCTTCCTGTTGTCTGCTGACATATCACTCACTAAATTAACACCAAACATTTTGGCTCTGCAAAAAATATGGTTTCTTTTTAACATTTTTTAATGCTTTCAAAAAATAACCAACATTCTGGTACTAAAAACAGCTTAGTTTCTATTGAGTTATTTGTTTTCCATTTATTCATACTTGAGAATTCAGACATGGGAATTTAGCACTATAACATAATTGCCTGAGGAAATGTGATGGATTATCATCTAGCTCTGTTTCATTTTAATTCACTCACTTTTAAATTGAAGAGCATAAATATACATATTTTGTCAAATGATAATTGGAGTATTTAATAAAGATATTCTTAGGACCACCGGTGGTCAGTAGGGAAAATATGCAGATTTTATAATGATTTTATTCGTTTTAAGGAATGGCCAATTGGTGGTGGAACATGGACATTAGGCTCTCACACTTATCCAGAAATCATCATCACAGGGTAAGTTTGAAATACTGAAATAAGATTATAAAAAACTTGTATTTCTGGGATGTCTGGCAGCCCTTGCCACACATAAAATAAATCCAAAGGAGTAACTTTAGACACCCGTATTATAAGTAATGTCTGAATAGTATTGATTTAACAAGTGTGAACTGAGTCCATGCAAAGCAAGCTCAGGGGAAAACAACACTACCCACAATGCTTTTCACAGGACTGACAGAAATGTTAACTTGTTAGGCTTGGACACAGGAGGGTGCCTGCTTCTGAGCGTCAGCCGAGTCGAGTCTTTGATGCCGATATGGAGATACTTTCTGTGAAGAGCACAGTGTGAAGAATCTTAAAATCTCAAATCATAGCGACACTTTGCCTCAGAAGAATCTCAGAATTAAATTTTTATTTCTCATCCAACTGAATAAAAATAGCTGTGCTACAGATCTAATGAGAGCAATTTACAAAATATTAATGAATAACTAATTTAGGAAAGTTTGGTTAGTTATGAAGCAGCAGCTGCTAAAGTGTCTTTAGGGGTGGCAATTTGTGGTGTTGAAATATAAAATGAGATTTTAAGATTTACATCTGTTGACAGATTTCTTATTTGCTCAGAAAAATAACAGCTTTTTCCTTTTTGTTTAGACATGCTGATGGGTCAATAAAATTTTGGGATGCATCTGCATGTAAGTCCCTTCTCTAATAATCTTCCTGAAATATTGTTTAGAGATCATCTCAGGTTCTTTGTGACACACCAGAATCCAATAAACAATATGAGATCCCCAATGCATCACTTCCATTTTGCCACAGGCTTAAAAGAGAGGACACCAAAGCAAATTAATAGCACTCTCATGATAGGGAAAGCTGCACAGCTAATTAGGCACATTGCCTAGAGTCATATCAAAGCTACTAACAGAAACAGACATAAAATAGCTTATGAAAATGGGGTCTTACCAAAGAGAAAAGAAATATTCAGTGTATTTCTGTTCTTCAAATTTGTTTCAAAAGTCACACTGCAGATGTTGTACAAGCTGAAAACCTCCAAAGTGTTTGAGAAGCCAAAGCCAGGTGAAGGCCGGGCTGCTGAGCTGGGGGAGGAAGACCCTTTTGCTGTTCAGATGGTTAGCTGGTGCCCTCATAGTCGCGTCTTCTGTGTGGTCGGCATCTCAGCTCACATTATCCTGTATCGCTTCAGCAAATATGATGCCAACACTCAGATAGTGGTGAGTAGAACTAAGAATCTGAACAAGCATGATTGCAATCTGATTATCTGCATAAATGTTAAGTCGAAATCACTGGCTTTGTTTGAAACGTGTTGCCGTAGCTGTAGGTTTGTAGATTCATTCATCTTTCTGCACCACTGTCATTTCTAGTCCTTAGAAGTACGCTTGCAGTGTGAGCCAGAGGATATTATCACTCCATCTGAGAATGAAAACAATCCCTGCTTCTCAGAGCCAGGCTCCCACTCACCCCAAACCCACCACCAATACCCGATTAGCCCTGGCAGCAGGACACCAGACGGTGCTAGAGACAACATACCATGCCTCAAGTAAGAGCTCAGCTCACACTGCAAATACAAAATGTCAGATAATTCCTGACTTGTGTAAGAAAATATTTACTAAAAACAGGCTAGTTAAAAGTAAAGTGCATTTTTTTCAGTATTTTTTTTTCAGTATGCAAGGACATAAATGAAGATAGACAAAACAAAAGTTTTAATAGCAGATATAAACACCTAACTGTTGAGTGTAATTCCCTTCCATTCCTTCTGTGCTGGGTACCTAAGCAATCTGCCTTTCTCCTTTGTATCTGTTTTAGAGTAAAGGACAAAATGGTCTGGGTCCCTCCTGGCTATCAGTCAGACTTGGTCATCCAGCTGCTGTGGGTGGATGGTGAACCACCACAGCAAATAACCAGTCTGGACCTCAATTCTGCATATGGGCTGTAAGTTTGTTAGCTGGTCTATCCGTCTATCCGTGCAAATGATATTTTGTGGATTTTGTGGATTGGGAAAATTTTCTATCCACAGACAAATAGATTCCTTGAAAGAAGTTTGGCAACAGCTTGAATGTTATAATAATTTTAGAAATTTGCTGGTTTGTTTGAAATGTTTATTTGAGTAGAAAAAACCTACAGTTAGTGATTTTGGAAGCAAGTGCCTAAGTTAGAATGTGTTTTGGATTGTTTCTTATTCAAAAGGGGTCAAGGTGAGGACTGCAAGTTAGACGACATTAACATTTAAATACCGCAATAATCTGTTGTTTTTCCATCCTATAGTTTTATTCTTATGATGGACAACATGGTTTACTTTTCAGGGGCTGAAACAAAACAATTGCATCTTAGTTTCAAATTCTATCAAGAAGGGAAAGTTTAGCTAAGGCTAAATCCTAAACCTAGAGTAAATGCATTCTATTCCAAGCACACATGGTGTTGTGTATGCATAGTCCTGCCCATCTGTCTGGTTGTTTCTGTCCTTTCTTTGCAGTTTTAACACATAAAAGCAGGTTTTAATGTATTCTGGTTATATAAGGTTGTATGAGGTTCCAAAGGGCATAAAATAAACATTAACAGAAGCGGCTAGCACATTTAAGCATTCAGGAACTGTTTGTTAAGCAATGACCTAGCAATGTTAATTATGCAGCATGCTGTTCTGACAAACTTTGAAGATAAGGTTGGATATGAAAAATGATATGTACTTTTGCTGTCATTGATTAGGATAATTTAAGTGTCCTTCATTGTAAAAACTCAAGTTTATAAAATAATTTGTATCATTTTTAAAATTATATATATATAAAAACATCTTCGTGAGCATTGCTCTAATATAAAATAAAATAATGTGGATGTGTATATGCAGGAACCAAACACCTCTTTCCTGTTTCCCTTTAAGAATGCTTAATTGCTTTTCTTTGAAAAGAACCTCTGCTATCAAAAACAGTAAAGTCACAGCTTGGTTTAAAAAGCCCAGTGTCATTCAAGGCCATTGCATTTTTGTTTGAATTTCTCATTTGAAGCTTTCCATAATTTGAAAATAGCTGCCAGAGATTTATTTATTTTGTTGTCTTTAGCTGGCTTTTTCCATGAATGCAAACTCTCTGTCTTGGACTTGCACAAAAAAGAGCATATTTCTAGCTTTATAGATTAAATATTTTAGCTTTGTGTTAATTGAAGTAGTGAAAGATTAAATATAATTTACTTGACTTCCAAAAACAAATTAGTTTCTTTGTTATAGACAAATGTTTTATAAATGAAAGAAATTTTAAATAGTATTGATGATATTAGTCCTCTTTTTGTGGGACTGCTTGCTTCTTCAGTTTAAAACTATATGTAATTTTTTTTTACTGTTTGATATTCTTGTTATTCCTTTAAAAACCACCACATAACTTTATTCAATTTATTTATACAGCGCAGAGTCCTATAAAATGTATTTTCAAAGCATTTTACAGGGGAAAAAGTGTACTTGAGTAAACGACTGATAAGCAATATTTGCTTTGTGAAACAAATAAAGAAGGATGCACTGGGCCATCAGTACTTTTTATAGAAAACAAAGAAAAGAAATGAACAAATGTAACAGCAATAATGCAGTTAATGCCTTAAAGAGGAGCACACAGTAACATTGTAAAAAAAATAAAAAAATGGTTAATGAGTCCTTCAATAGCTTAAAGTTATTGCAGGATAACTAAGAATATTCCACAGGGAAATCTAAGCAAAACTAACTGATTTTTTTAAAAGTTTGAAACCTACTTTTAAAAGTGTGCCTGACTAATAGACAAAAAAAAAGTCCACAAGGGACAAGCCTAAAAATTGAAAGGTTCCTACTTAAAATACATGGATTTTTACTCCCATAAATTTGTGAATGGATACGAGCAAGAATTATTTTTATTTTATTTATTTTTTACCTGTTCTAAAGTATTACATGTCCCTACAATAGAAAAATGAAAAATCTCGTCCTGCATGCACAAGAACAAAGTACGGCTACCGAGTTTCTCTTGATCAGTCATGCCTGGTGCTCCAGAGCCAGGAGGTAACAGGTGGCTGTTAATCTTCTGGGAAATCGGGCATTAATATTGAAATCACAGCAGCGCCAGCGGTGTGCGATAAAGACACGCTTTTGTTGTCAGTAATTGCATCAAAATGTCACAGATAATTTCCCAGTGTTTGGGAGTCCTCCATGATCCACCTTTTGTCAGTGAGAGAAACCTTGTCAAATAGGTTAAATTATGAATATGTTTTTGATTTTGTGGTTCCTTTGTGTGTTTGTGCATCCAGATTGGCGTTTGGGAACTGTAATGGTCTTGCAGTGGTTGACTACTTACAAAAAACTGTAATATTGTGTATTTCGACACTGGATCTATACGGAGCCACCGATCCCTATCAGCGCCTTTCTCGTTCCCCCCGTAGGAACAGGCAGTCCACCTCAGGTAGCACACACAAGCACATCTGTCTTGCTACATAAACCTGCCCATTGATGCACTTACCAAGCACCTAAACAATTAATTGTCAACAAAGCAATCCAACACTCTATCTTTCTGTCTCAATTTTCTAAGCTTCTGTCCTCTTTATTTTTCTTCTATTGCTTTTACTTTTTTTTTTGCTTTTAACTCAATTGTTTCTGTTAACATTTAAAATGCTTGAAGGCACAAGCATGCAAAGCTAACTAATTTTAGATTAATATTTTGAAATACATTAGCTCAGTGCTGTATTTTATTCCCAGTAACTGTCACAGCTCATACGACTGAGCACAAGTGATGGAAGCAGAATGGTGTAACCTACTGTAACTACCGGTAATCTATCCTAACCTAAACCTGTATGTTTTCTGACTTTTTCTTATATTTGTTACACAGTTTATATTTTATGAATTATATTAACATCAGGCATTTGTCAATAGCAAGTTCCTCTCCCATGCTAATTAAAATTAATAAAATCAATGCCATGTAGAATCATTTTCAATTAAAAAAAATACTATTGAAAAGTTAATTCATTTCAAAACACTAAATAAAACACTTTTTATAGATTATTTACACAGACTGTTTTCAAGCCTTTATTTCTGCTAATTACTATTTTATTTTATTTTTTGCATTCAGCTAATCAGACAGTTTATATAAAAAGAAGATTAGGATATGACATTAGACTAATAAAAAAATAATACATGAAAGTGGGCATGATGAAAATGTTTAATACTTTATTCAAGCTTATTTTCATCAGATATTGTTAATCTGACAACAAAAGCTTAATTCAAAAGCTCATAATAATGCAGAAAGCCAAATGCCTTCAGTGTCATATACGCCTCAAAATACTTCCACTTTGAAATTTTTTACAATGGCATATTTCACAATTGAATAAAAACTTCAAAACCAGTAGAAAATTAAATTATTTTTGACAGCTTCTATCAAACAATACTGCTCTTCTTTACCTCTTTCTTTCTTTCCTGTCACACACAGCAAACAAAAACACTTGCCACATTGTTATGAGGTGCATGTTAACAAGTTACGTGTCATCTAACATTGACATTTAATATGCATGTTGTCATTTGGTCTCTCTGTTTGCTCTGTTTTAAGTCCTGCTTGAGCATAGATCTGTAGTCAAAAGCCACAGAGGTCTTTTTGTACTTCCTTACCCCCGCCTTCCTTTTCTCTGATTCCTATGTCGGCTGGCGATGGCCTCTGAACCCAGTTACTCATATCTTAATTCATTGTAGCAAATTTCAACATTCAGAACGTATTGTGAAAAATAAGTCCTGACCGTAAACTACCCTTAGTTTCAAACTGTCCAGCAATTTAATATGTATCTAAGTAGAAGCAAATAGTATGAGACAATGTACATGTTGTTAGAAATTGTGCTGAGGAGACTAAAAAAAACCCATAGAAGATATTTGAAGTCTTAGGATCCAATTTTTTTTCAATGGCTTTTTTCAAAGTCTTTAAATTGACTTTGGCAAAAATCTTTATGTATTGATTTAGAACCGAGAAAAAACATCCAGATTTTGGGTTCCACAGGTGTTTGCAGTGGATCTAAAGTGTTTTCAGTTCTGAAGTTATTACAAAGTGAATATCAACGGAATAAAAAAAATATCTAAATGTTAGTCACCATAATGACCAGCTGTTCCTGTAGCTCAACTGTCTTTATGAAAGTTATGTTCTGTCTTTCACAACACATTTTTAGCTGTTCCCACCACTCATATATATATATATACATATATATATATATATATCTGTAAAATAGACTGTAAGCATTAATATTATGCAAATTGCAATTCTGATGCTTTTATATGTTGTTTTACTGAGCCAAACAGCTTTAATGCTTTTTTTTAGTTTTTTCAGTGTGATAACCTTGAGTGTTGCAATACTCTCACAATAAGTTGCATCAAAATGTAAAACATGTTCAAATTGCTTTTATTTACAAAAATATGTTTTTTTCCTGATGCTAAAACAATGGATTATATTGATTACTAAATAATTATGTTTACTGCTAAAAATAAATCTTGAATGTTGTTTTTTTTATACATAGATTGAAACTAAAAATATAAACTTGCCATTCTTGTCTTTACGGAATGATACTTAGAGTACAAGTCAATATTTGCTGGCTAATCAGTTGCAGGCTACAAGATAGTCAGCTGATTAAGTAACAATTTAACTGAATTAAAATATTACTAAAAGGGAAACAAAAGTTTCAAAGATGGCACAACTATCATTGGTTATACAATGTTTTTTTTCCCCTGATAAATAAAAATATTAATTAAAAACCATGTTTTATATTTACTCAGATGAACTTTCTGATATCAAAAGTAGACAATATATTTGAATTAAAAATGTAAATGTCAAGAAAAACAAAAACAAAAAAAAAAATTGGAAAGGAGAAAATACTTTTTTTAATGCACTGTGTATTCAACAATAACAATCCCATGGAATACACTTTACTTGAAAACTGTGCATCTAGTTTGAAATATTGCTTTTAAATTAAGTACTTTATGTTGTTACTTTATTAATTAACTGGCGTTACCTAGTCATTACTCTGGTAAAGTTTAGCCACAAAGTGCAATGTTTTTATTTACAAAGCAATTAGTTTTCGCAACAAGAGATTTATTTTATGTCTGCCTCTCAGTAATGATATCTCTCCTGCTAACACAGTGGTTTTTGAGCAAATTACCTATCAGCATCAGCATTTCTGGAGTTTGCTGGAGCCGCCGGTATATCTTGTCTGTCCTCCCCTGACACTAACTCAGTTGCTTCTTGCTCTCACTTTCTTTTCCACTCTAAGCCTGTGTGTTCTTCTCTCCCCTCCCTCCCTTTCTTTCCTAAAAATATGTTTTCTCCCTCTTGACATCACTCCTTTATCTTCTCTCCTTCTGCCATTTCTCACCCTACTCGCAATGCTATCACTCACTCGCTCTCTTCCCTCCCTCCTATCTCATGTCTTGTCTTGAATCTCTTCCCACATCTCTTCCTCCCTTTTCCTTCATCCCCTCTCCTCCTCCTCCACCACCCCTTCCTCCTCCACCTATTGGTGACTCTGTGGCTGCTGATGTGGGCATGTGGGGCCTGCCTGACAGAGCATTGCATGCGCGGCCTGTCTAACTTTTATTCAGATTCAAAGAAAAGGATCCGTACATCCTATCAGAGTAAGTCGGGCCTTCCTACAGTAAAGGCTGGCGTGAAAGAACTCTGTGAATGTGTGTGAGTGGAGGGGGTTGGCTGGGTGGGTGAGTCTCTAATAGGTTTTTGGTGGAGAGGACAGACATAGTAACAGATTCCGAAGCAACGACTTGAAGAAATGATTTAAAACCTATTTTTCAGCATAATAGCAAATCCTAAAGAAAATTGTGCCATGTCCAGGCATTCCTGAGCCTTAAACCTTTTGTGACATTATCGGCACGAACTTCAATGTGTTTTGTTGAGGGATTTATCTGATAGACCTTGACAAAATGGTGCATAATTGTGATGTCGACAGAAAAAGAAATCTGGGTTTTAATAAAAATCTGAAAAGTGTGGTGTGCATTTGTATTCGCCCCTAAAACCCATAGTTTGGAGAACCAGATTCTTATAGCTTTTTACCTCCAGACACTGACCAGAATTTTTCCCATGGTTTTTGCAAAATTTAAATTTTTGTGTAATGAAGATATTTCTTGTAGCTTTCGTTAGACACCGACTGTCTTTTGATCCTCTCTAACACATAGGCCAGATATGAGTGCATAAGTTGCTATATTGATTCCTCCAGAGCCCCATTGAAGTCTCTTCTGCTTCCTTGAATAATAATATCCTTGCCTAGACCCTCAGTTTTGATGGACAAACATGTCTGTACTGGTCTTATGTTGTGCATTTGCCTTTCCATTTTTAGAAAATTGACTTAACGTTGACAGAAGATTTCCAAAACTTTGAATATTGCTTTATAAGCTAATCACTGATTAGGTTACTTCTGGAATCTGTTGGTTGCATTTACTTTTATTTTGGGATGTCAGAGTAAAGGAGGTTCAGTGCAAATGCATAACACATTTTGGAATTTTATGTCTGAAAATTTTTGGAAACATTTCAAGCCCAAAATTATTCTCAAAAATTATACTCCAACAGTCTTAAGTTAACCCATATAGTCCATTTACCTAGAAGTCATATTATGTGGGAATCCAGCCAGAGTCTCCAGCTGAAGCTGATCAAACCTAAGTAGTCATTAAGAAGAGTATAAATCATTTTTGAAATGCCATTTTTAATAAGCTCTAAAAAAACAGAAATTGTTGTTTTCCAACTTTTGTTTTATTATCTTTTGAGAGATATCTGTTTTATTTAACATCAGGCTCCATGTTTTTGATTAAAGGAAAATAACTTTGGGTTTAATTGTGTTTCCATTCCACTTGACAAAGATATGTTACTTTCTGTTGCTGGATCACATAAAATCCTAATGAAATACATTGAGGGTTTTTGTTGTAACAAGCCAAATGTGAAACCCTTTAAGGAGTAGGAATCTTTGTGAAAGCCCCTGTAGAGGACTACTTCAGTTTCAGTCATGTCTAAATTATGTTCTTTGCAGGAAAGAGAGAAAAAGTCTTGAGTTTAGTAAGAGCAAATTATAAATATTCTAGGCTTCAAGTGATGTATATTTTAACTACATTAAACTTTGGAACTTGAATTGTTCCTGCACTGGTTTGAAATCTATATGTATGATTTGTTCCTTGTGGGATATGGTTTGAAACAAGTTCTTGATCTATTCAATAAAAATGTTTTACTGAAACCTTTCAGTCAAACTGTCTGTCAAGTCTGTAGACATTCACTGAGACAAAATTAGAAACCAGACGGTTTGTTAGAACTTTTGACTGAGTGGGAAATAATTTAATTATTGAAAATTTGTGACGACTCAGTGAGGCTTTTAATGAGCCCACAGTGAATGCATATCAAACAGCAAACATTCACACTGAGATCAGGGTGTAGTTATGTGAGCAGATGTGGTTTGTTTTGATTTTCTTGAAAGAGAAATGACTGCATTTTGACCTGTGCTTGCTGCATGCAATCAGATTTTGATTGGACTTGTGTTTGGTTTGTGTTTTGATTGTTTGTCTATGTCACTTTAAAGTGTGATTTGCACTACGTGCTATGTATATTAAATTATATTGGCATTTACATCTCGGTGTAATTTTTTGCGCCAAAAATAGTTCTATATTTTAATGAGACTGTAGTGCAGGTCACACTGACAATCAGCCACTCTCCTCCTTGAGGAGAAAATGTAGTTCCCGTTAACATGAAATTAAAGTTTTACCCAGCACTAAAAAGCCTTGATTTTAATGTAATTTATTTATTGACAATAATTATATTCAATAAGTACTTGTACAACTTTAATATTTATTGGCATCACTGAGAAAGAGGTGTAGACCTATACAAATTGGGAAATTTGTAGAAGAATTCTACTTTTAGACAAGGCAAGTGTATTTGTATAGCGTACTTCAGCAGCAAGTCAATTCAATGTGCTTTAAGCGGAGTACAATTTATTTAGAGGGGAAAAATTCCCACATTAAGAAATAATTGGTTTTAACAAAAGCAGAGCAACATTATTGTCACCCTGCTGTTAAGACTTAATTGTTACCTCCTAGTGTCTTCTACTGTCCACTCCACTTCATGGCGTAATTCCATCACCCACCCACAGAGACCTCTCTGAGGACAGCCACATGCAGCATAATTTCAAGTATCATTTTGGATATGTGCACCAACAGGGAGAATAATAGTCAGTGTCAGAGGGTAGAGACAAACACACAGCTGATAATAAAAACAAAGAATCAGATCATAGTCGGGAACAAAAAAAAAACAAAAAACAAATCTTGTTTTTAAGAAATGCAGTGGGGAGAGAACAGCTGCTTTCACAGTGTGGAGCATTGATTTCTCAGAGGAAACAAGAATACAGACACTTTATTCATATTCTGGTCCGAAATCACTTTGTTTTTTTCTTGGTAATCTTGTTCTTGTTCTCTTCTGTGGAAACACTGAAACCAGTGCATTGTCAGCTCCTAAGAGATTGTATTGAAAGCTGTCCATCTCTGAGGGGAACGCCATTGTTTAGCTAAATTTTAAATAGTCTAAAATAGGATGCATGCTTGTCTGCTGTGACATATGTGCACAGGGACAAACAGGTTTGTCAAGCCCTTGATACTTTGTAGAACCCATTTTCCCAGGTCAGTGCGAATTCTTCTCCCATGAGATTTCATAAAGTTGGAGCATACAGAGTCCGATACTGAGATGTTTTCATTTCTCTAGATCATCAAAAATCCCTGGTCCTCGCTTATGCTTACTTCTGTCTACTTGATTCCATTGGTTTTCTTTGGGATTTAGGCTTAAGGGCTGTGATGTCAGTTGAGGAAAGTTAGAATCTCTCTGTTGGTTTGGTCATATATTATGAACAATTATCTTCTTGAAAGATTGAGTGACAGTTTTGCTCTTTTTTTGCATGCCCTGGTGTTTCAGAGTTCATGAGATTGTGTTTAAACAAATGGTCCCAGTCTTTGGAAGAGATCCAAGCCTACAGCACAGCTCCTCCACTAACTGTGATACTAAAGTGCTTTCCCACATATTCAACTTTTTTTTTCACTTGCAGCCCACTTAGAGCATTTTCAGAGATGATTATAGAGTAGAGCAGAGTTAAGCAAACTCCAGATGTTCACGTTTTAAGATAAGGATGAATTGGACATCATTCTATAAATGGTTGTTGTGAAGACGTGGTGACCTCAGGATGGCAGTCCTCTAACATTTTGTGACCTTGTTGTGACAAAATAACTTTGTCCTTATCTAGACTAGTGGCCAGTCACAAAAAATTTGACTCTTTGTTATGTTAGGTTTATACTGCAGAATAGCAGATACTTATGGATTACTAATAATAAATTCTTAATGCAGTTGAGTTTATTCTCACAGCCCGGCAGCTTTTCACAGCAAGTGTAATTTTAAGGCACTTTTGTAGTTTTAAAGAAATACACAATGCATGAAATTCACACAAATACAATCCCACTAGGTGACTAAAATAAATGAATGGCAATAAGTCAAATGTTATCTTTAAAAGAAATTCAGTCAATCGCATTGTCACTGACATGTGGCAACGGTAGAAAGGAGCAACTCTTAGGAACTTCAATTGACTTCCAAAAAAATTATAATAATTAGTGGCTTTTGTTTTAATTTGAATGTGTAGAGTACCTACATAACTGTGCTTCCACTGATTTTGTTAAATATTATTTCTAAACATGCTGTTTTTTACAGCATTCAAATCACAAAGTAGATATTTCTATAACCTTTCTGTGTTATACTTAATCATAAAAGATTTGTATTTTTTAATGCTATCCCTACATCTACAGAAGAGGTGCCAATAAATAAGCATAAATATCTATTTTAAAAGTTTTGTGTGGCTGATACAAAGTTGCTTTTTTATGATTCATCTGCATCAATAAAATGGTTACAGAAAGTTTTGACTGAATGTGTGTCTTCTTTCTCCTCTTGGGTGTTATTGGCTGCGGCAGGCCTTACTGAACTCACTGACAACCAGCAGTCCATAGACATGGAAAGAAGCAAGTCACCCACTTCAGGTGATCTACCCACACATGCCTACACACACGCACACACCAAACACAGACACACTTGCCTCTACCTAATTCTTGCTCAGAGTTTGCATCTGTTTCATTGCTTGCACTTTGAAACTATGCTGGGTTGCTGTTGACTTTTAACTTGTATTGCAGCATTCGGTCACTTCACCCATCACATGAGCATCTTCACTTGATGAGCGTGGCAGCTGTTTAAAATGGCAGCTCATGTTCTGTGGGATTAGCTTGGAAGTCTTTGATTAAAAAGTCGCAAAGGTGATGGAAGTGGAGTAGAATATCTGATGTGTTTTTCCACAACCGCAGCTGTTATTTTCTTTCATTTCTTTAATCCAACAGGATTATGTTTTCACAAAGGTAAGAAAGAAAAAAACTATCCCAATCATCTTTTCATCCTCTTTTTATGTGCTTCTTTGATTTGTCATCTAAAGTTGATAAAGCGTCTGGCAGCTGTGGTTATGATCACGTTTTTGAAGTTGGGCTGGTAAGGTCTCAGTTTATATAACCCTCTTTGTTCTTTGAGCTGATTTAGTCCTATTTATACTATATCATTTAAAAACTCTTCTGATCTTCTGTCTATTAAGTGTTTGTTAGCATCTGAGAGGGAGCTGCTTGTATTTGATTATACAGGATGTATGATGAGAGAGGTTTGCCTTCTGAAAGGTGTAGTTGTGTAACAATCCATATATCCCAGCAGTGTGCGTATGCATATAGGTGATGTTCTATTCATTATCTTGTCTCTTTCATTAGAAATATAACACCCTGCATTCAAACCATGTCAGTGGTTTGAAAGCAGGGTCAAACCACTGACATGGGCTACTGAATGTTTTTGCGGTAGGGATGTTTCATTAAAATACTCAGTACCTTGATTGCAGTTTGTTGAGTTTTGCATGTTGGAGAGAAAAAAGGGAGTGCATTGTGGAGGAGCGTTTGTGTTAGTCAAAGCGAGACATTTTATTTCAGCACTTTCAGGACTTAAAGGTCAGAATGGTTTTGTCACTGCATGTGACTGTAGTAAAGAGACTAACATGCTTGCTCATTTTGTTAAAACAGGACTTTCTTAACTTTAAATATTTGACCTGCCTTAACATTGTGACCACTGATAGATAAATTAACAGTATGGGTATAAGAAAACAAGATTCTGTGATTTAAAAGTATCATACACTCACCATCCACTTAAATGTTATGTAATATATCTTATTACAACATATGTATTGCTTGTCTTACTTTCAAGTAATTGTTGTCAAACACAGACAAAAAGATAAGGAATATGAAGAAAATGCATGATTTTTAGGTGTCATTGAGAATAGAATTATATAAAATGGACTGATCAGCAGGGATGAGAATGACTATTAGGAAATATAATACAGAGTAATGTGATGCCACCCAATAAAGTGGTGTGTCATCAAAATAATCTATTTTTGAGAGCCTGTTTCAGCAATGATGCTGCTTCTATGGAGCTAAAACTAATTTCTGTCAGTGAGAAATCCTTTCTAATATTTGCCTTGATGGCCAATTTATTCCAGTCTGATTCTTCTTTTTGATGAGACAAGGAACAATTTAAGAATCTTTTCACATCTCAGGAAATTGCACTCAATTTCTCAGACCTTTCAACAGATAGTGGCTAATTTAAAACTTTGGCTGTCTGTGAGGTTATGTTCAGCAATTTCTTGGGAACGGCTAAGGAGAGTTGAGGATGTTTTGGACTGAAAATGTTACATTGTCGAAATAAGAGCAAGTTCCAGTAAAATCTAGTTTGTTCTCCCAGATACAAGTACGCCAAAGTGGACCTTTGTGTGACAGGATTGAGTCATTGTTTATCAAACGTGAATGTGGAGAACTTAAAGGTTTTGTTATGTGTAGGTTGTCAATATATTTCACTTAGCAGAGAAAATAGATTTTTGGGAATTATGCCATGATGGAAACCTTTTATTTCATTCTCAAAAACGTAGTATTTTGACAGAGTGGAAGCCATCAGGACCACAGCTGCGCCCTTCTTGCCCACACTTCATCTTTGCACCTGTCCAAATAGGTGATGACCCTGCTTGGCTCTGAGGCATTTTTTGTTAGATTCTATCCTCAGAGTCCCCCACAGATCTGGGCCTTTAAATTACTTTAAAAGGGGCCACTCACCTGACACAATTTTCAGCGGCAAAACCTCAGCTTTTCTTCCCTCAGCTGTCCTCAGAAAGCCAAGGGCACAGAAATGCTTCCTTGATAAGAATCCTCCAGTTATCTCTGCAAGACCTCTTTTTGGGAGAGGGTTTGGAACGCTGTTTTGGGGGGGCAAGTGTGGTATAAAGTTCTAGCTTATCTAGTGTTGTGGCCGGTTCCATTTTGGAACCGACCACAACGAAAGAACGAGCTGGCATCAACTCTGGCAGCTGTGGCTTGAGTTTTCAACTGGTCACCCACCAATTGGAAGGTTGTCGGCTCAGTACAGCCTGTTAAATTGTCCTTCATGCTTCAAAGTGTCTTCTGGCAAGACACTGAGCCCTGCATTACCCTAATGTGCTCATCAGCATGCAATAAATAACAGTGCTGCATGTGGTGAATAATAAGAATATGAAGCAGTGTATGTTACAGGTTTACTGAGAAACAAACAATAGTAGCACATTGGCAGTCATTAAAAAGGAAAACATTTGCCAATTGAAAGGTTGGCAGTTTGATCTCAGTCGGCCCAATCCACATCTCAGGGTGTCCAACTGGAACGAAGACACTGGAATCTCTTGATTAGGGTATAATGCATAAATTAGACTATGAAATGTCTGCCTTTTCAGTTGTCTAGCAGATCAGAAGTGGTTGGGAGAAACTTCTCTGTCAATTGGCGGGTTGGCAGTCTTCTCAGTCTTTCCATTCCATATACTGAGGTGTCCTTGGACTAAGCCCCTAATCTGTTGGTTTGTGAGAAGTAGTAGGAGAAAACTCAACGTCTGTTCTTCAGCTTTCTGAACAGTGATTTAAAAAGGTTTTTGCCCATTTTCAAATGTTTTCCGTTTTTGTTTTTCAACACGTTTAAGTGGCTCAGATCAACAAACAAATTTCTGTCAATAATAACTGTAAATTGATGAGATTTATCTGAAAATCTAATTGTAACCTAAACCAGTTAAGTGGTCGTGCCACTCCTGGTGGCAAGAAGTGCTATGGTGCATTTGAGATAACTTGCAAATTTGAACTTACTATGGAGGAATTTTGGCATTTTTTTTCTTTGACTGAGCCACATTGGAGTTGTTTTTAATGACAAACAGGCTACTTAAGGTCTTTAAACAGCATGCAATTAAAGCCCTGATGCTGACTAGGCTTCTCAAAAACTTTTATTTTGTATGATGTGAGCCTTTCCAAGGATGGACTTGACTGGAAGTTACAATCTGATTCCATTCCTCTTCATGATTTTTGATAAATAGAATAACTTTTGATTAAAAAAGTGTAGTTAACTTTTTTCCACCAGCAGAGTTTGCAGGAACATGTGGGGGAGGGGCACCATTGAGCAACATGATATTTAAACAATGTAAAACTGTTGGAGTAGTATCATGGAAACGTTTTGAGGCTTTCAAGGCCCATGTTTTAAAAGACTGATTACCTTAATTCGGACAACCATAAATAAGTGCTGCAAATTAGTATTTATTTGCACTTCAGCTAATTTGCTAAGATTAAGAGTCGTAGTGTTTATCGTGCATTTAAACAGCCCACACATTTTTCATTACAATATATTGAGTTTGTCAAAATTTATATCAAGCCATTATTATTTTTTCCCTCTTAAAATATAATATAGGATATGTGTCACCTGTTTTCACATGTGTACTCACCAACCTTGCCTTCTGAGACCACAAGGACAAAATAACGTGACTAGGACAAGATGTTCTTTTCTTTTGTGGTACCACGTCTTTCAGAGCTGTCTTGTCGTCTAGGTCACAGGCATTCACTGTAACAACAGGCTTGTCATTGGTTAATTTAAAAAAAGGCAAGATCTATGTATAGATGGATGAAAAGCACAGGTATAAGTATATGTAGGACATGACAGTCTGTGAACATCTCTGATTTATATGAACATATGCATAAAGCAGATAAAGACCATTTTATAGCTTTAGAATTATAAGATGAAAATTAATATGATCACCTTAAGAATTGTTTCCCCGGCATCTCAATACTTGTTGCAAATTAATTGGAGAATGATTAAAAAACACACAGAAACGTGTTTTTCTTGCAGTAATACAAGACGGCACAGCTGTGCTCTGCTTGGCAGACTGAGAGTTCGTGGCCTGTTTTCTCTGGATGAATACACACTGCCACTCTTCTTAGTGGCTATTAGATGCTACTTCTCTGCCCCTGGAAAACCAGGTTTGCTGTGTCTGCTCAAAGCTGTACACACCCTCAGACAGCTTATTAAGCAAGTCAGCAATTGTCCTTATTCACCCCATGTGTCGGTAACGCCAAGCATAGTTGTAGATTTCTTCTTAAGAAATCTTCATCTCTCTATTCTGACATTTTTCTTATTTTTCTGTTGCCATTAGATGCCGTAATTGGCCTGTCCGCTGACTGCACATTGTCTCCCTCCATACCTGCCACATTATGCCTCTTTTTATTTCCAGGGGTCAGTGGTTTTGGGGTTATGTTTTACCTTTATTCTTGTGAATTTCAAGCCACAAGTAGCCATAGTAGGGTTTATAGCTGACCGTCAAAGTCAGTTTAATAAGATGGGACATGACTGATGGGAACTGGACCTAGAAGGATAAATTCAGCAGAGGTCCTTCAAATCTGAAACTTCCATTCAATTAATTGTGAGAAACCTCAGACCACATAATAACAGAACAAAACAACTATGCAGAATTATATCAAAGTAAGATATTTTGCTGAAACTCAACAATCCAATTAAACAGATGCGGTTATAAGTCATGGCACACTTCATTTTCCTCAAATATACACTGTTTCAAAGTTATAATAATTTTAATACCAAGATCAAAACTTTGGAAAAGGTAAAACAAAAATAGAGTTTTGAGAAAATAAACAGTTTCAAGAATAAATACCATTTTAGCAATCTTTTCCTGAGTGCAAGTAAATATTTTACTCCACCTGTATGTCCATCATTGTATATCAGGGCACTCAGGCCTCCCTCCCTGTCACACTGTGTCCAGTTGAAGTGTGACAGTACACATAACTCAATGTCCTTATTTCTATAGCAAATTAAAACAAAACGCTAATTCTAGATTTTTGTTTTCTTCTTTTAAACAGAAAATATATTTTAAGAGAAACATGAAGTGAAAAAAACCATAGCTAATAGAAAGGTGCTAACAAACCATGTCATGTGTATGAAAGTAACATTTTTGTACTCCTAAATTCAACATTAAATTTAAAACATTTCAAAATTTTCATCCAAACACTGACTTAAATACTGTATGTACTCAAGAGGTTAAACTTAACAGAACAAAACATGGTTATTCAATTCAGTTTATTTCAATTAAAAGATATTTTTTTATCCAAAAGGAAAAATGTTGGTATTTTTCATATAATTCAAGTATTTTCACAGTGTCGATAGGTTTGGTGACGCTTCAGGGATGAAGGTTCTTCCAGGGAATCCGAAGAGGCCTCTGACTGAAGACTCTTGCTGTCTCATGACTGTCATGACTTGCTAATAGCTCAACATCCAGGCAGCAGAGAATTCATAGTAACATGTCATGGATGGCACAATCACTTGTTGGCAAGCACTGCTAATCCACCTCATTTCCTTTTGCTGCTATTTTACATTTTTTGTTTGACCATATGGTTATAAAGTCAAGTAGAGAGACTTTAGAGATGTGGATATACTCCCTGCCTATTGTGATGGATGGCAGAGATGGTTTGAACTTCTTCCTTCTCTCTCAGCATCCTTGAAGCCTCCTGTTCAACTTCTTTGGGATTTGGGGTCAGAGGTCAGGCATTGTTTGAGCTTTCGAGATGCTAGTCAGCAACTCCCAGGTGGACAAAGCATACCTTGTTGCCATGGATACATATCATAGTAGATGTCCAAAAGTAAAAATGCAATGTCAAAATCCTTCCAGCTGCACATCATCCAAAACCAGAGGGAATAATTGTCCAAACATATTACACCTGCACCAAAAATGTAACCAATGTTTGAAAAACAAAGCAGCACAAACATAACACAGCTGCTATGATGAGAGTTGCAATTCATATCAGTCCAGCCTTCATGCAAAATAAGTCAGTCCAGAGTAAACTGGCTTCTCTAAATGTGAAAATACAAAATAAACAGACAATGAAACATCATAACATCTTTGTATGGCATTTTTTTAAATTCTGTGTAGTAGTTCCTGGTTGGATCCTGGTCTAAAACTAATGATATAGCATGCTAAAAATATGCAATAAATACACTGTCTTGGTATAATCAATGACCAATTAGTTTTCCTTAGAGCACCATTAATGTGATGGTTGTACAGAATTACATTGCATTACTGAATCTCTAAAAAATTATCTGAAATGATTTTTGAATGCCACACCAATATGAACAAAGCATTAATATACAAAGAAGAAACATGATTGACAGTTAGGTAAATATTACATTGTGTAGTTGTAAAATGGGATTATATGGTTTGTAATTTTTTTTCATGTTGAAATTTGCAAACATTAAGATAAGCATTTCTAAAAAAAATTTAAAAAAAGAAAAACTTTCTCTTTTGACAAAACCTATGTGTGATTTTGACTTTAAGGTCTTACATTTTACTTTCAGTAGTTTTATAGTTGAAGAAATAATTACCATGGTCAGTGTGACGCTGATTGTATCAGCTGTACAAATCTTTGTCATTGTTTCCACGGGATCCAGTTAGTTGTACTTTTTGCAGTCAAAATTATTTTAGATATCAGAATAGCAAATATAAGTACAGCTCAGGGAAAGATGCATTGTTTATGAAATAACTTGGTAACATAGCAGTAATTGTTTGGTTTATTGTTAATGTTTGTGGATATAGCTCTGAATTTTGTAAAAAAAATTTTTAAATATGCTTGTTTTTTTATCACATAAAATATTTACATTACAACAGTAGTGTCATAAGTAGTTGTAGCTGGTGGTAGTTTTTGTTGTACTTGTGGTAGTATTGATAGTCCTTTCATTGTTAAGTTGGGAGCAAATCAAGATTCTGAGTGGTCAGCTGTTGATGGAATAGAATATTTACTAAAGATCTCATTAACCCCATTGTTTTTATACCTTCAGATTTGATTCCTGTCTATTACCTGCAAAGTTTCTCTTCTGCCAAGCTCACCCAATGTGTTCGTCTCTCCTCTGATTCCCTCAAAAGTCTATGTCTGTTCTGTTGGCTCTCCTGTTTCAGTTCATTACCCAACCTCCCTTCACAATGATCCACGCATCCTGCCAGAGCCTGTGGCCAGTCTGAGAGCCAGCCACTGCAGTCCAGTCTTTTACTTACTGGACAATGGTAAGATGAGGGATGACTCACGGATCTTGGCCTCTTCACGGACACCCGCTTGTGGTTTTTGTTCTGTGGCAAACATGTAATACATGAGTAAGATAGGATCATTAGTTTTAGGATGGTGGTTGTTTCAGTGTTCACCTTGCATGCTTGCTATGCTCTAACACTGTGAGCAGCCCTACTAACAGGATAGCAGAAATCAAATTATTTCAAGTACCTTTGACATAATTAAACACTATTAGATGATGGAAAATGGGAGAAAGAAATACAGTGGAAGTACAGATTGGAATACAATCTGTACTTCCAAAAGTACAGATTCCCCTTGAACTTTTGAACATTTGGCACTTTACATTCATAAACTGCAAATTATTTTATAGAATTTTGTATGATTATCAACACAAAATAGCACATAATCATGAAGCAGAATTTAAAAAATCCATTTTTTTCATTTCATTTGTTTACTAAAAGGAAAACAAAGAATGTAATATGCTTTTATATTCACTGCCTTGTTAGAACATTAATCAGAGAAGTGTCATGTGGTAGGTGTGTATGAGCTGCAGAGATCCACAGCTCTGGTGGAGGAATTCTTTGACATAATAAACATTTGGAGCTGTTTGGGAGTCAAAAAGAGCACAGCTCTTCTTTGGGAGCTGTGCCAGAAGAACCGGTTCTCTGAAAAGAGCTGAACTTCCCTTCACTAATATGAAAGGATGTAGATTAGACAAATGACACAAAAATTGAATTTTGACAAACACGGCAAATGCCATGTCTGGCAGAAACCTAACACTACACTTGCATCAAAACAAACTTCCTCCTTCTTCCTAAACACTGTGGTGGCAAAATAATAGTGTGGAGATGCTATTCTTTGGTGAGAACAAGAAAGCTTGTCAGAGTTAATATGTGTTAAATTCTGCAAGAAAACCTCTTAGATACACAAAAACATGAGACTGGGGCAAAGATTCACATTTCCGCAGGAAAATGACTCCATACATACACCCGCATGGCTTGAACCTTATGGTAGTATGTCTCAGTAGAAATCCTGACCTAAACCCAATTAGGAATTTTCAGAAAGATTTGAAAATTGATATTCACAGACACTCTTCATCCAATATGACTAAGCTTTAGCTATATTTCAAAGAAGAATGGGTGTGCAAAGCTCTTGGAGATGTACCCAAAAAAATTTGCAGCTATGATTGCAGCACAAGGTTCTAAATACAAATGCACAACACAATGTTAGCGTTTTACACCACGTTGTTTTATTGTATCACCTAAAGTACCATTAATATGAGCATAGTTTGTGGTTGTAAGGTGACAAAATGAGAGAAAGTTTGGGGATTGCATTTCTTTGTAAAGCACCATGAATCTTTTTACTTCTACCGCACTGTAGTTATGGAAATACCACAGAGACATGGGGAACATTATGCAGGTTTTGAGATAAATCTACTTTTTATGATTCAGCAGGAAAAATTTAATCAGACCTTCCATAGCCATCATTGGTGACAACATAACGACTCATGAACGAGCTTGCTTGCAGTGTAAACAAGCACGGTGTTGCTAGGAAGAAAGTGTCTGGCTGTTTTTTCAGTGTGCTCCATGCTTTGTGTGGATGATTGCTGGGCGGTGTCATTGTCTCTGCTGCTCCACATGCAGTGATGTTTGTCATAAATGCCAGACCTGGGCTTTTGACCTTGGATCCCTCATCACTCTCCAATGCTGTGACGCAGGTGGGCTTAAGAAGAAGAGGAAGGGGTTGTATTCCAGTTGGATACTACTCCTCACTCAGTGATTCATTCTATGTGGCATAATTCAACGTGCCTCTTCTAGAGTCACTCATCTCTGCCACTAAAAGGCGACAAGCTCCTTTCCTGAGCCATAGTGCTCGGGGTCTTTGTCTGTATGTCAATAAACTCACATACTTATCTTGTTGTCCTCTTGGCTAACATTCATCATTGCCTGGTCTTGTCTCTAACTAACTGCATGGAGCCCACTGAGTGGCCAATTGCAGGGCTGATGAATATTAATACAGCTTGCTTTTTTTGTCAGTTTAGCAATGTGTGTCATAGTCCCATGAGTTAGCCTCATATGTGATGTCAGCGTCCCATTTTATAGATTTAAGGTTTGTAATCCAGAACGGTGATTATGAGTCTGTCATTGAAGTGCAAATTATCATTAATCAGTCAAGATACAAAAAGTCTACTCCACCACTAAAATGCCTGATTTTTGTGACCTAAAAACAACTATAAATTTTATTTTCTTACCTGAATTCTGACATATATACAGAACAACTCAACTGAAAAACAAAAATGCAAGAGGGCTAATTCTAAGAAGATAAAAAAAAAACAAAAAAAAAAAAACTAACTACCTCATTACGCAGAAGTAAACATTCTTAAGTTGCTTCTATATTGTCAAGTCTCACTAACCAGTTAATGTCGGATTCAGTTCCACCCCAGCTTGGAGCATCTCCATTATGATCAGATCCCCACTATTGTGGGCATTAATAAAGGCAGGAAAGTGGACGGTGACTGAAATTTTTCCCTATCTGTGGAGGACTCTGTTTTCTGTGACAAGGCATGTATTTACATAGATGAGGATTGTTTCTATACGTGTCTGTTGACTGGTGGATTTGTAAAATGAGATTATTTTTGATCTGTTGAAACTTCTGCAAGCTACGTATGGCTTTGGCTGAGATGCAAATGTCAAGAAAATTACATTGAATATTATTTATACATTATAAGATAAATAATAACTGATGTTGGTGTGTACTTAAGATGACAAAATGTTGAAACTTGACCAATCTTAATCAAAAAACATCTTTTTCTGAGGGTTTACATTTTTACACTAGCAAGTTTTCATCATTTAGAATTTGCCCTCTTAATTTTGTTTGTTTTGAACTGGAAATGTCACAAAAAGTCAAAAAGAATCAGAAATGATTTATCATGCTCTGTATTTTTTTAACATCACTCAAACCTGGCATTTTACCACAGTGTACGTTTTTAAGAGCCACTGTATGTGGCTGTAAACTGATGGCTTGTCTGTGTGGAAAGAGAAAATGTGGATTTTCGCCTAGTGCAAAAAAAATTAAGGAAAAACTTGAGCACTGCCAGAGCATTTTGGAGAACAGTTAAATGTTTATTTTGCCTTGAGCAAATGTTTTATATTTGTAGAGAGAAAGCAAGTACTCGCAGGGTCAGAAAAATAACTTTAAAGATGGTTTTTGCTGTAGGGCAACCAGTGGAAAACAATTTGTTTTGCAATTTCTTCACATAGAGATATGCATAAGATTGAGAAAAGACGGCTGACATCACATTTGAAGCCTTTGCTCCAAAAACTGCTTTTGTGTTTAAAGTGACATAAAATCACCATAACATGGTGAACAATTTAACACAAAAATTTGTGGTTTCTCTACTTCTTTAACCAATCATACAGAGTGTCTCATAAAATATTCACCTTGTTTGCTGTTAGTTGAGTTTTGTTACATTTAATCACATCTAACTATGAATTAGATTAAGTACAGAGTCCATGTAAGATCTGATTCTGAAGCCGACACAAATTTTGTAGTGTTGTGTGAATTTAATTTTGCTCATGGCAAGAGTTGAGGTCTGATTGTGACACCAGTTACAATCAATCAGTTACAGTAGACCCTCCCAAACTTAAATCTGTTTTGTGTATTGATAAAAGGAGCTTATACATTACTATGTCTGCAGTTATTAAGATGAAAGAACCAACTGAAAATTTCCATTAAGAAATTTGAGAGATGAAGAAAAACTCTTTCAGTCCACATATATGCATAAGTAACATATACTTTCAGAATGTTTTTCTTCCCTTGTTTCTAGTAACGCTCCCTTCCCCCTTAAAACTGTGATAAGTTCAAGATGCAGGACAAAGAAAAAAAAAGGGGGTTGATATTTTGTGAAGTGTTGCAAACTCAATGGATATACAATAATGAAACCTCAGCATGATGCTACCACCACCTTACCGTCTGGATCTCTTGTCTTTAGTGCCATACCCAAAAGAATAGATTTCCTGTTATTTTATCTCTTACAGTCAGAATTTCATATTGCTGCTGCAGCATCTGATCCCTAATATATATGAAAAACATGAGCTCATCTGTTATCTCATTAGTAGCATAAATCTGAAGGTCTGTACTCAATGTTGGAAAAAATCCAATGAAATGAGTCTGAAATAGACTCTATTATGCCCTCATACATTTCTAATTTATTCTGTATAATTAGAATTTTTTCCCAGTATTTTCCAGAAGATATCCTTGTCATTGGATTATCAGGTGACACTGAACTGGAGGTAAATCTTTGGATGAAAGCATCTCGAGAAAACCCCACCCACCATGCATAAACAGGGGTTTACTTTTGTCAAAATTTTAACACTAGTGTTATTTATTTTTTTGTATCATTTGTAGGCCCTGGTAAACCTCCTATCCTGCACTCTTTGTATCTTTGGCATTTAACAGCAGAAGGCTTGAAACCTGAGTCCACTTCTTTTTCACAAAGAAATCTGTTGGCTCCTTTGATTTTTTTTTTCTTTGCCCTCCTCCAATAAATGAAAAACACAGATGAAATGAAAATAAATAGACAAATTCATGGTCATGCCATTTTTCTTCTGGTCATTAAAATGACCAGGCATCATATAAAAACCATTTTCTGTCTTCCACATGTCAACTAAATCATTCAGGAGAAATAAGTAAATAATAATCAGTTTTTCTTGTTTATTTTTTCTTCTTTGTGAGATGAAACTGACTTTTAGCATCTCAACTTCAACCTTTACAGTTCTCTACTTACTGTAAAATGCTTGCAAAATGTTTCACTGAGCTGTTTTAGTTGCCTTCAGTGTCTGACTGTGACTGTTGTATCGGCACCATGTGGTGTCATTCTGTTTATTTCTGCCTCCATGTGAGACATCCCAGGCCTCTGAAAATAAAAAGCACTAACTATGAATTTATTTTCTTTTAAATACTCTAAATAAACTAAACAAATGGATGTTAAATAATTCAATGAACAGGAGAAAGTGATTGTTTCACCCAACAGAGAGGTTTTCTACCACCACATCAGTCTTGGGTGTTACCAGTATTGCAGAAAGAACTGTGAACAATGGCCTGGGAAAACCTTAGTGCATGCATCTTGCCTGCCTTATGCAACTGCACAAATCTGCATGCACTGGTTCCTTGTTCATTTGACTGAGTTATGTTTCATTAAGCTTTCTGTTTGTTTTTTGGACTTTGTTTCTCATTATTTAACATAGATTACATCAGCTTTGTTTTCTTCTTCTTAATTTAATTCCTTTATTTACTTATTTTTATTTGAAGGGATTAACCGGTTGTTTGTTTCCTATTCTTTTGTTTCAGTAAAGGGACCCGGCAGAAAGTTAAGTCTGCCCACAGATCTTAAGACTGATCTTGGTACGGTAGGCGAAAGCCAGCAGTTTTCACTTGATTTCCTTTAAGTTGTTTATTTTCTGTTTTTCTCAAAGATTTTAGGCTTTTCTGTTGCTTAAGAACTTTTTTTTTTATTCTTCTCACTACTTTTTCCGTTTCCTTATGACTTTCTTTGTTTTTTTTCAACCAGCCCATAAGACTGTCGGCCTGAGGTGTTTGTCTATTTTGGCCCTTTGACGTGTTTTGATGTCATTTGAATCTACTGTGTCTGTTTCTTCTACATTTTGCAAGTGTTTATAAAGGTGATTTTGTAACTCATACTCATATTCAAAGTTGAGGCTTTTTATCGCTTTTACCATGATTGGACCATCTTCTGGTTTTCCTCAATCTTTCCTTCATCGACAACCGTTGCTTTTCAGTAATGGATCACTCGCTGCCCTTTCTCATTGTAACTGGATCATTCCTCTCTCAAACAGTTCTTCCTTCATTTTGACTGGATCACCTACATTACAGATACAACGCGTCCACCCCCGCATGCATCTCTAACTGCTCACATATTGATCTCGGGTTTCCCTTGCTGTCCTTCTGCAGTATGACATGGGCTGTCCACTCTGACAATTTCTGCTTTTCAACATAAAACTTGCCTGTCCCTACTTATCTCTGTAACTGTCTTCATTACAAACTTTTTTTTAAATGCAGGTACAGTAATATTATTTTCAGCAATGGTAAGAGTGAACATTTTTATGCAAGAATAAAAAATGTCCAAACCATTTACTTTAGTTTTTTTAGTAAAAAAAACATTACCATCTTGTTGGTGTTTCTCCTTGACAACTAGTAGGAACTTTTTTTTATGCATTACATTACAACCACACAATTTAATCTATTTCACTGGGATTTTATGTAACAGACAAATACAAAGTTGTAGATGAAGTGGAGGGAAAATGATGCATGGTTTTCATTTTTTTTTTACAAAGTAAGAAAAGTGTTAAAAAATAAAAAGCAAACAGCATCGTTTAAACCAAAAAACACAGCAGGCAGATGAAGGCTAACATTGGTGAAAAGTTAAAAATATTGTTGGGTTATAAAACATTTTTCAGCCTTAAAGAGTAAAATTAAATATTTTGGCCTTCATGCAAAATGCAATGGTGGTGAAAAACTAACACTCCATCCTAATGCACCATGCCTATGCTTAAACATTTTGTTGGCAGCATCATGATGTGGGGATGATTTCCAACAGGAACAAAGAAGCGAGGCAGAGATAGTGGGGAGATGGATGGAGCTAAATTCAGGCCAATCCTGGATGAAAACCTGTTTGAGGTTGCAAGAGAGTTGAGACTCTGTTGGATGATAATAAAGATAGTCAGAGGCACAATGTAATAGTATAAAGTATATTATTTTTTTTGGAATGACTGTCAAAAAGTAACATTTCTGTTAAATCAGAATCCAAATCAGATTCAATACAATAACATAATTAATCACTTTCGTTGCACTTCACTAATCTGTTGGTCTGTTATAAAAATCCTGGTAAAATGTATTAAAGATTGTGATTGAAGCAAGTCAAAATATGAAAAAGATCAATGGGGTATGAATTTTTGGCTTCTTAAAGTAAAGGAGCAACTTTGTAGTGTGTAAACAAAGGAAAAATTGATGTAGTCTGTCGGAAGGAACATGTTCTGATTTGTGTAGATGTGTGTAAATGTTTATTTTCAGTAGATTTGTGGATTGGTGTGCTCTGGATAAGGTAAAGATCATTTTGGTTGACCAAGGGTTTCAAACACAACATCTGGAGAGAGGCTAGTGTTACTGCATCCCTGTTTGAAAACACACAGGCAGATAGACATGAATACTATCATGTGGCTTCCCATAAGCCCCATTTTACATGCTGAGGAAAAAAAACTCCCTCTACTACATTTGTCCGTCCTGCTGTGAACCCATGTGAGTGTTGCACGTGGATTGGGTGGCACCCCAGAGTTTTTCATCTTCACTTTGAAATTGGATTATTTCTGCAAAAAGCACCTGAATGGGAAACTAGATCTGAAAAGGGAGACATATGAAAGAGACCAGAAAACAGGGGACACTGTGTACTGTTTTTAGCAATTAGGATAGTGCTGTTTGTCCTCAAGCTTCATAAAAGTCTGGACAAGAATATCAGAGAGGGAAGGAGAAAAATAGTAAAGGCAGACAATTTCATCAGACATTCCCATCAACCCCAAATGCTTTTAACCTTGGTTTTATTACAAAGATGTCATTTAAAAAGGGCATTGCTTTATTTATTTTTTCTCTGAGGACAAGAGAGAACAGACACGCAAAGGCACGGGTATCATGGGGCTGTTAATTATGATGATCCCGACAGAATCTGTGTCTGTTTAACACAGAATAGCAGAGTCCACCCAATCCAAACTGCACTGCTTTCTTTTTGTTGCCTCATTAATAGGGTTTAGTTCTAAACAAATTATTTTATTCTCCGATGCTCAGTCCCGTAGGCCCGCTCCATTAAATAAAGACAAAGCCAGCAACAAATGCGGTCCCTATGGGGAAAACATGCAAAGCCACGATTCCAGCGTGTAACAAGTGTTTTCATGTGAGCACCATCTGTGACTCTGAATCCACTCCAACTAAAATAATTTGCACAGGAATAACAGAGCAGATATTAAAGGTTTATTATGAGCTTAGCCGGTAATGTCTTAAGGCTTGTGATTAGATGAAGAAATTAATAGCTTCTGCTAAAAACAGAATTTACCGACAGAGATAAAAACACAAAGTGGAGATGAAATATGCCTGTTTTTTTTTTTTCTATCTCTTTACTGGCACAGAGTCGAGGAAGCTGCACTTACAAATTTCACTCTGCATTTTCTTTTTCCTTTCTTTGGACACAGCATCTTTCTTCTCCTTGCACATACTTACCTTCAAACCTCTCTTCAGCCCTTTGCCACGCACTCACCCCCTGTCCTTCACTGTCATTTTCCCACTTGATAACCAAGTTTTATTCCTCTTACACTGCAACATATCCATCTTTATTGGCCCTGAAGTATACTTACCTTTCCATTCTAGAAACAAAAAGACACATTCTCAAAACTGCTTCCTGATGGCAATTCAAAAAGGCCAATTGATGTTTTGATTTCACTTCCTATTTTCAGACCTATAAAGATGGATATTGCAGCTGTGGATTACAATATGTTGGACAAATTTATCATTTCCCTCCGTTCTATTGTTTGCTAATGCTTTGCCGTTGTTACAGATCATGTCAATGGACATTGCACTAGTCCCACCTCTCAGCCCTGCTCGGCGGGGAAGCCTCGCATTCCAATGGGTCCCGAAGGGCCACGGCTAACCCGCAGAGGCCCTGGCCGACCACCCTTCCGAAAGGCCCAGTCTGCTGCTTGCATGGAGATCTCTTTGCCTGTGTCCCACACTGAAGGTGTGTGCTTGTCTTCCCAAATCCCATCCTTAAAACCTTCATAACATAACCTACCCCCAACATTCCTAATGAGTGCATGTTACCCTCTGTCCCTTTGGTAAGTGAACTGTGGCCTGATACATAGTTAACACAAGGCAAGCATGTGCTAATGCAAGATGGCACCCTGATTTTTGTACTCCTCTAAAGGAGAGAGAACATGGTCTCATAATCAAGAAAACTAATTATTTGCAGCAAAAAAGTTAAGGTCAAATCAAAAATGCTGCTTAGCAAAGTCTGCTACCACTCTAATTGTACGCAGTATATTAGTTGTTCGGTTCCACTTCACACAAGACTAAGACAATACCAAAGGGGAAAAAAAGCCTTAAAAACTGAGCTAAGACTAGGGAGAATCACACACACCTCCAAATTGTGCATATAGGCAGATTCCTTAAAAACCAGCTAGAGTTTAATTTCAATATATTTTGTTCAAATAAAAAATATATTGATGACTCAAAGAGAACCAATGGAATCATACTATATAATGAGGATGGTAAAGAACAAAAAGGAGGAGAAAAATTCCAGGGTCTGTAATACAATACAATGGTTACAACAGTAATAATAGTTACAATAACCACAGCACAGTAGGAAATAGTGAGCACTAAAAAAAAACACTTAAAGTTTTGCATGCATGACTTTTCTTTTCTAACTACATTTGTTGAAATATGCCCACAGAGTGCTGCACCAGGTAAAACTTATTGGAAATAACAATAACATGACATGCCCAACCGTGGTAGAGCACTGGTGATGTTTGCTCCTCCACAGTAAAGTTGAAACAGTTGATAAAAGCACAGGGACCTCACATATTAACAGGGAGATTCCACAGATTTAAACCAAAAATAATCTAGTGAAGATATAGCATTAATAGAGATGGAATTAATATAGAGTGGCCAGAAAAGTCACACAGAAATGCTTAAAAAAATCAGAAGAGTCATGTTACCTTAACACTGAAATGAGGTTTGAAGAGAATGAAATTGTCTCTATTGACTGAGGGTCTGTATTCAATAGAGCAGTCTTAATCTGGTGTGCAGTGACTGGGAAAATATGCTCATCTATCAGCTGAATTACTTATTGGAATAATATGAGAAACTTTTTTTTTCCAAGAAACTCTTTTTGAGCTCTTCATTTGATTATGTGCAACAGGATTTCTTCATCTTGCATTAGCATCACCTCTCAACAATTTGACTGCAAGCTCTGCCTCTTTCAAATGCAAGAAACAACCCCTTGCATTGTGCGCTTTTGAACTATTTCTTGTGTCAACCATGTTCCAGGCCTGAAGATTGTGCAATGTAAAGTGAATTTGCAAGATAAGTTTTTTCTTCACAGCATCTTTTTTTTCCTCTTCAAAATCCAAAATATCTTATGTTTGTTATCATAGCTTTTAACTTACACCATCACTGATGTGTTTTAAGGGATCGCAACGTAATTTTTAAGATAGGTTAGAGGTTGGTGATGTAATATTTAATTCCCTTTTTTCACTGTTACAATTTCTACGTTAACGGAAAAATGGTGTGGCCACCATACCATGATGTATATTCTGTGTGAAAATATGTTTTTAGTGATACATGTTTTCGAGAGTGTAAATGGGTGTCTGAGTAACCATTGGTTCAAATATTTAATAATCACTGCATTAAAAAAGTGTTTCTACCTCTTTCAACATTTTGTTAGATTGTAACCCCAAAGGGGCTGCACAGTGGCGCAGTTGGTAGAACTGTTGCCTTGCAGCAAGAAGGTTCTGGGTTCGATTCCCGGCCCGGGGTCTTTCT
>CAEGAG010093400.1:0-31596 GCA_903067065.1 Brachyrhaphis terrabensis
TTTACCGGTATGTTTTTTTTAACCAGCCCTGTTAGTGCTGTGCTACCGTATTGCTGCTGTGTTACTGCCACGTCACAGGCACTGTTTGGAAAAAAAGCTAAGGTATATTACTAAAACTTTGAAAACTCTTTCTGTGTACCGTCTGTATGTAGGCACATGCAGCTTATAGACAGGTGCGGCTTATGTATGTACAAAATGGTTTTTCCTTTAGGAATGTACAGCTTATAATCAGGTGCGCTCTATAGTCCGGAAAATACGGTATGTCAAAAGTCTGCTTTTCTTGCTGTGATACAAGCTCTAGTCAAATAAAAAAATAAATAAATAAAGTCAAATTGAATTAGCAAAAGCAGTTAGTTATGATATCTGAAAATATTAAAATCTAATAAAAAGACCAAGGTCTCCTAAAAATTATTCTAATAGTCTCAGATAGTAAGTATGCTCTTGAGGTACAGTGAGTAACTTGTATAGTTGACAAAGTAATGTATTTTTCTTGTTGGCATTTTTATTTTTTGTTTGTTTGTTTTGCTTTTTGTCATTCAGGTGGACATCTGGACGCTCTTCACTTGACTATGAAGTTTCTTTATTTTGTTTTTCTATTTATATGAAAACAAAGTTATTTTTTTACTTTAATGTGTTTTTATTTTTTTATGAAGTCAGAACGGAATGACTTCATTCCATTCTGACTTGAAGGAGAAGACAGTGGATGAAGAATACAGATATGTCACAAGAACCGGTAAGAACTGAGAGGTTGTTGAGAGAAGGACAAAGAGCAACAACAACAAAAAATCATGATAAGGAGAGTGGTAACTCCTTAAATCTTTTAAGAGATGGTTTTTGTTATGAGACCAGGTGTCTAAGTGCTCAAGCTAGAGCTGAAAAACAAATGTGTGCTTTTGCATTTGTGCATCGACACAGTCTCGATACATTTTATCAGGAAGAGTTTGACTTTTTCCTGAGTTCTCCTCATCACAAAAGCTGGCATAGGAGTGATGATGGAACTAGGTGTTTTTGTAGGAGAGGTAGAACCATTCACATCTGTTATTGAAACCCATCAAAGAGCCCACATTGACGAAGAGGCCAAAACACTGAGAGCCTCTTGTCTCCGTAGCTGAAAGTTACGACTCTGCCTCCACACAATTCAGCCTTGTTACAAGCTCTATGAATAGAGCTCTTTATCATCCCTTCATCCTCTCAGGATCAACCCATGTGAAGATGCTATTAGGAACAAACCTGTTATTTCCTTCATGAAGAGTAGGACAGATAGATGGAAAAAATAAAACTACCAAAAAAAAAAAAACATGTACGGTACGGTGGCATTAAAAATTCAAAAATAGTTCTTCAAAATGTTTTTAATCTTTAGTCTCGTGTCATTGAGTTAATTCATAAAATCAGCTCGGCACATTTGTCTCCTCCCAACCGTTTTAGTCTATAATTAAATGCAAAGGCAATTTCCCCAGCTATCAGCTGCTATAAAGGACCCATGCACTGTTCAAATAGGTGACCAAAGTGCACTGAAGCAAAAAACCTTTCAAGACCACTGAGAGACACCGAGGGCGAACATGAGCTTCACATAGTCAGCAGCCATATAGAGGGAGAAACACTTATTTCTGGGTTAAGAAATACAAAAAAAGAGAGAAAATTTTATAGCACTGCCCACACTAACTGCAACTTATTACAGACAGAGGGATATTGTTTTTCACACCTAATACAGTACAGAAATATTAAACAATAGGAGCTAAATTAAAGCTCACTCTATAGGAAAAACTGATAACACTGATATCCTTGATTCTAAATGAAATCAGTCTAATAGTTTGATTTCAAGAAAGTATTGAGGATGGCTTTCAGATATTTGCTTGTATATTCAAATAAGACTGAGCCTGTTGCATTTAGGCTTTTAACGCCACAGAAAAGCAAACTTCCACCTTATTTACAGTGGAAGGTATTATGTTGGCAAGTCACTTTTAAATTGCATATGTCCCTTACCATCAAAACATTCCCAAATTTGCAGTAAAACATTTCCATTTACACTCAATGACTTTGATTTGTCAGCGTAAAGACAGACAAAAATGCTCGGTAGAAACTACTTGCATCCTGAAGTATTCAACCTTTTTACACAAACTAACCATTGTGCTGAGCTAACCAGTACAACCATAGATTCATCAGTTGTTTAAGCACTTTAACATTTTCTACAAACTACTTAAAATTGAGTAGTGGAAAAAATCTTCCTTGTTTTCTCAGCTGAACTTGGGGCATCTTTCTGCTGATTTTTCAAATTGAAATTTAAAAATCTTCGTAATAAAAATGGAGCATGTAGTTAAATTGCATCGTTCAAGCACTCAGTGAGTAATTGTCATTGTTATTTCATTTTTTATTTTTTTCTTTGCCTTGTTTGCTATTGTTGAACACAAAAGGACAGACAAATAAATTACCTGAAGAGATTATATCTGGCAGTTCTAGCTTTGTTAAATTTGCTCCCTATAAAATATGGATGTAAAATGTTCCCCTAATTGCATAATATTTTTCAGACTGGAAACTTTGCATCTCTATGATAAGAGTACTTGTAGTTCCAGGATTGTGCATAAGAAGAGATGAGAGTTTTTAGCTTTTGAGTCCCATCCTCATGAATACCAGCTCAAGTTCTCAAGAATAGGCCTATTTCCCTTTCTGAAGCTTACAGTGAAAGTTTGTTTGGTTGGTTGGTTGGTTGTTTTTCCTGAGTCTGCCCTTTAGTTATGCTGCTGTAATTATATTCCACTGAGAGTATGTAAATGGAAACTGGCACTATACAAAAACAATGAATCAAAATCATCCACAAGATTTTTTTTTGTCTTTTATATGTAAAACAGGGGGAGGAAGGAAATAACTACACTAAACCCATTGCCAAGTTTAACTCTGCTTTTTCCATTTTTTTTCACATATTTCTATCTGGCTGTGTTCAGTAATAACCTTGCATAGTTAAGAGGTGCTCTTAATACAAATTCACATCGAGTGGAGGTTTTAGAGGGCTGCAGGAGAGCGGGGAGATAGGACACTTTTTGGCACATTGGGAAACATGATTTGTTCCACAAAAAGCTAATCCGAACACAAAGGTCATTTTGTGCATGCACTGGATTTATTACTGGGGAAACACTGAGTGGTTTCATTTAAACTTTCTTTTTTTTTTTCCACTTTTTGACCAGATCCAATGTATACAAAATGTTTCTGCAATACCAGCAATCTTGCTGCAGATTGTTTATAAAGATGTGACTCTGGTTATCCATAAAAAACTAAACGACATCATCTTCAATGTTGGTACAGTAACTCAAATTTGTGACACCACACTGTGTCTTCTGGGAGCCAGTCAACCTAATTTCTATATTAATCTTTATCTCTTCTGCAATAGCCTACATCAGGGTCCTTGGTATGATTACACACATCCAGCTGTCTTGCAAGGGTAAAATGAGGAACAACTCACCATTGCTTCACTGAACAACTGTTTCTCAAATAGTGAAAAAAAAAAAAAAAAAAAGTAGATTTAGTTCTGCAAAAAATGTAAATACTCCCAACCTGCTGTTGCCATTACATGGGAGCCGTTTCTTTTCTATGAATTCATCTGGTAAATCACATCCAAAGCTTTTTTTAAGCTGCCTCATCCTGTTGACCTTTGCTTCTTCCTCCACAGGCCACGGTTTAACCTCGCCTTCATCCCTGCTGCCCCCCCTTAAATCTGACTTAATCAGTGTCATGTACATCAGTGATGTTGCTCTGTCTGCTGTTTAGTGTGCGTGTAGGGCTGGGTGGGTCTTCCTGCTGCTCTCCCTACCTCAGGCATTTTACATTTGCATGAGGAAGGTCAGGAAGATCCCTAACAGACAAACACCAAAAATAAAAAGGACTTTGGAGACAGGAGGCTGGTGTAAGCACCCAATAATGCACAATAATCGTGTTTGATTTGTTTGATCACTTATTGGTGTGATCTGCAGATTCTTTCAACTTCTGTGTTATCAGTGAATGTAACAAATCTCTGCAGCCAAACACCAAACACTTTTTCACACACACATAAAACTACACACACATTGTCATATTATATACTGTAGAATAAGCATTCTTACCTGTGCTTGTGCTGATGTGTCATTCAAAGCTTTTCTGAGGCCTTGACTCAGTCCCCTTCGCAAGTTCTGCCTCTGAATGCTATCCAGCCTATTCCGTCTTACGTAGATTGAAACAACTAAAACAGATAAAGGAAAAAAAGTCAATTTGGAAACAAAGCATAACAGAAAATAGTATTCTTCTTCTCCAGAGTTTACCTGTTTTCACCCATAACCTCTCAGTTATGTTGCACTGTGGCTGTGGAGCCTCTGTGGTCGTGGTGAAAGGTGAGACGAAGACGGCGGTGGCCCCCTTCGGAGGGGTTGCTCTTTGGTTGGGTGATGTGAACGTTCTTCTGCTGGTATAAGTCCTGATGGTTGTGGTAGTTCTTCTGGTAACCTGTTTGGGCTGCAGAGTGGTCGTGGTGGTCGACGCCATCATTACTTTCGGAGAAGGCGTGCTAGTGGTAGTGGTGGGAGTTTTTGTAGGTGGCGATGTGGTTGTTGTGGTGAGCTTCACAGGGGCTGTCGGGGTATCATGTTGCGGGGTCACCAGTGATACCTGAGATGTGTTCTCTATGGGCCCAGCAGAAAGGATTACCCTGTCTGACTGAGAAGAGTTTAGACTAACCTCATTTTCTTTGGGGAAAGTGGACACAACTGATTTAGATGTTCCAGCTGTAAGATCATCCATCTCTGGCTCTGCAAGAACAAACGCCTTAGTCACTTGTGAGTGATCAGAACCTAATGTTAAGGTCATAGCTGGTGAAAACCAAAGGAATGATACTTTCAATGGGTGTAAGTTTGTTAGTGTTGACAATATGTTAGTTCAATAAAACACTGAAGATAGTTTTTTATAAGTATGAGGAGGACAACTGAGAGCATGAAGGTGATGGAAAAGCAATTGACTATGATGGAGATTGACATAAGAATGGAGGAAGTGGGTTAGATTGTAAAGCTGACCTCTTTGGTTCGGCATTAAAAGTAATGTTTGAAAATGTGACAGCCAAGTCAAATGCATACTTGGGGCTTTCATGCTCTTATACCTCAACACAAGAAGAGTAGCTTGGGATAGTACTTCAGAGTTAGTAGTTATAGAAAAGAAGAGTAGAGACACATCTGAACTCCAGACAGATGTAGCAGAAGTTCCTATAATAACTCTGGCAGTCCACTGGAAGACATGGCAGATCTAGGATGAGTCAAAGGCAAATCAGGACTTCAGTCCTTATAGTTTAAAGTCCCTTGAGCAAAGGTAGAAAATATATGCTCTCCAAAGGTCAGAGACTTTGGAAATGGACTACTGGTGACAGCTGTTGAATCATCCAAATTCAATAAATGCACATTATGCTCTTGTTTGTCTTCCAGTTTTTGATGTTCATGTGATGAGCCATCTGCTGCTAAATTAGATTTAGCACTGTCAAAGCTGCTAGATGCGCTTCCTGCTTTAAAAGCACTGCTTTGAACCAGAACTGGCTTGGTGGCTTTCCACTTTGTATACAGAGCCATTAGTTTTTTGCCAGAGCTGAAAATAGCACTCGATGTCTCCACGCTGTTTTGTCCATCACTAAAAGAGGTAGTTACTGCAAAGGGAGTGGCTAAGGCAATGGTTTTTTGCTGGCCCAAAATTGAATTTGATTCCTCTCTGCTCATGCTTGTGACTGATCTTACAGCAGAGAAATTTCTGTCATTAGTGTCAGGACGGGTTTTGCTAAAGAGGAAGAAGAATAGAATTCGATTGAAGGGCTTTTAACAGGTTTTAACACACAATCAAAATTTTCAGGTGAGGGCAATTTAGCAAAAGACATTCTGCTACTGTCTATATTAAAAAGAAAAAAAAAGGTGTCTTTTGAAGTCATAAAAGATAGAAGACTGTGAACTGCCCTGTCTTGTAAAATGCTGAATCTCTGATCATCATAGACTCTTCATTTCTATTGAAAAAAGGGAGTAACATAAATACTTTTGGTATTTTTGTGGAAGTCTTTTGAAGATTGGTTTTTATGCGACATGTCTGACATTATGTGATTTTGTTTTCTTTCTTGAAAGTCATCTTCGTTCTCTGATCTTCTAGAAGTTTAGGTTAAAACAGGATCCTCAACAGGGACTTTATTTTAGGAGGTTGTTTTGAGGACATCTGCTCCAAAATCACCCTCTCTACATAGAGTCCAAGTGAATTGGGCTTTATTCAGATTTCTAGATTGTTATTTAACTCTTTAATGTTCAGTCATTTAGGTTGTTTTCCTTGCATCCACTCTCTGCTCCAAAGGAGATTTTGCCCTTTTGTTGGGTGTAAATATCGTTAGAGCTGTCCAGCCTGTGTGGGCTACATCCTTGAAAGTGCCGTTTATTATTACAAATTCCTCAACATCTCTCAGTGCATCTGACTTTGATGTGGACGAGGCTGAGGGGGCGAAAGCGTTGGCGGGCTCAGGTCTCAGCTGAGTAAGTGAAAGTGAGTTATTCAGGTGAGATGGCACGTAAGCAGATCCCAGCTCAGCCCCCGCTATCTCTCCCTGGTTGTAATTTATATTGATAGCAGGAAGTCTGGGACTGATTTGACCTGCTGCCATCAGTAAATCACCAGATCATGCATCTTCTTAGGAGGACACTACAGATTCGTGGGTTTGTGCTGGCTTGGCGGCTGTGGTTTGAGAGGGAGGCATTCGATCTGATGAAGATTGGGAGGAATTAAAAAAAAAAACAATTTGCTGGTTGTGAAGAATGTTGCTGGTGTCACAGTTGTATTACCAAAATGTGAAATGATTGATGACATGCCTTTGCTGCTTCTACAGGATAAAGTGTGACTATCAGCTGTAGTCTTGTCTTGATTCCTAATAAAGGCTGTTCGGTGTAACATCTGCTGTGTGACATGACTAGAAAGTGAATAGCCTTTAGCACGGGCTGACATCAGTGCTGATGTGGGATTATGTGAAACTCCCTGCTGCCTCTGAACTGCATGACTCCTTTGATTGGATGAAATTGGAGAGCTGTTTTTAAGATTATCAGCACATACAGAGTTCAGGCTTATGTTCAGATTTTGAATGAATCCATATAAATTAACTAAATGATTCAGACCATTGTTTGGAGTAGAATAAAAAGTGCTGGTCACCAGCCCAAATAAGAAAAAATCATTTTATTGCTATCTTCTCTGCTGGGCTTACTTGGGAACATTGGTGACTCGCTTGTGGCGTTTTTTGTATCCCATTAAACAACATATACTGTAGGTCACCAACCCTATAAGAGGTGGATTTTGCTGGTCTAATGCTGTCTACCTAAGCCCGAGGCTCAGCAGGTAATAACGTTGATACCTCTATCTGAGAAGCAGGCTGTGTTGGACACACTCCCCTGACCCTGAGATGAAGCAGCTTTGTTTATCTGCTCAGTGGAAGATGACTGAAAAAATAAAGATAACAAGAATGATGGCACAAAGAAGAAAGATGGTGCAGGGTCGACATTGATGTCAATGATAAAACTGAAATGATGAGAGGTTCTGCTTTCCATCTATAAATGACACATAATGGCTTGGAGGCATGGTATGTAGGGTATTTCTTAGAACGGCTAAAAATCAGACCTGAGCGTGCTCTGAAGCTGTCTCCGACTGACGATGATGAGGAGGACATGTCTGAATCTTGGCTGGATCTATGTGAAGGCCATTGGGTGGTGAGTGTATCATCCTTGCTGATAGTTGGCAAGGTTCTACTTTGATCAAGGCTCACTGGATGTTTGACAGTTCCTGCCATCACAGTTATGATGGAGGAAAAAGCCGGCTGTCCCGATAAACCTTCCCCCTCGACTTCTGCGTTGTTGTCCGAATGAACCACTTGGAAAGGCACCTCCCCCGTCGCTGACACCTCAGCCATTGGTTGGACATGAGGACTTGTGAATGCGGAGCTCCTCGGTGGGGAGCCAGAGGCATCATAGGTGGGTTTTTCTGCAAAAAGAACATAAAGAGAAGATTATTTATTTTTACTTTTATGTACTGCCCTATTTAGATGCCATTTCTCTGTTGAAAGTTCTTGTCAATTATGAGTCAACTTATCCACCACTAACACTATGTATGTGTATCTGGCATAAAAATCTATCTATCGTCAATACCAACTTCGTTGTGCAGGGACATGAGGTGGAAACATGCCACCAGGGAGGTTGGCCTCAACCTCCTTGACAACCAATAAAGGAAAGTAATTAACTATATCGCAATTATAGTAAACTCTCAGGAAATGCTGTTAGATTACTCTAATAAGTACCTGTCAGTCAAAGGTTGCACAATCTTTTATGAGTAATTTTAGATTGATTAGAAGTTGTTTTCCGTTATTTCTCTATCATTTCATAGGTGTCAACTGGCCCAAAAATGTATTAAAGCCAAAAATAAATGAAAATGAAGTGTAATACAAAGTTTTCAGAAATTATATGACTGTATTAAATTATACATTAGATCTAAGCATTTATATGGCTATAACCTTGATTTATGAAAATACTTAAACAGAAAGAAATTGTTACATGTGTATCAAAGGGTTTGCTGTGAGTTGCATGAAATGGAAGTAGGGGTGGGAGTGGCTCTGGAGGGAGGTAAAGCTTTATACAAATGCAGGTCATTTACTATTTACCATGTAAGACGGGGCAAAATGCTCCAAACTCGAATGGGTCAACAATTAAATAGAGAGCACTGAGGATGACAGTCAATGGTTAATAAGGATCTAAACTAAGGGCTGGTAAGAGGACAGTTCTGCAGCACTGTCACAATCTTAATGTTACCTACATAGTGTACACTGACTAAATTATATTACAATATTCCTCAATAAAGATGTAACAAATAACAACCAAAGATCAAAACAAGTCAATTTTACAAGTTTTGAGTTTAGTAAAAATCAAAAAGGCAAGAAACATTAACTTTGGTAAGTTAATATTTTGTAAGTCCCTTTAGCTCCTTTGCCTTTTTTTTTTTTAGCAGGAACGAAGGTAACAACAGTGAGTTTGTTTCTATCATAGTCCTCAATAAAATAAAAAAAAATAAAAAATCAGAAGTCAGTCCATAAAAAAGTGCCTGATTAGCGCATCGTGTTATCTTAGCCTTGACAGTTAATGCCAGCATAAAGTTTGCTTACATACTGTATATACACAACATTTTGCCTCAAAGGATTTTCACATTGACAAGCAAGTGTCACGGTGTCACTGTGGACAAAGCAGAAGCAGCTCATCTACTCCCCTTCACACACACAGAGAGACAAGCACTGAACCGTGTAAGTTACAAATGATGTGCTACTCGAGGCTGGCAGGTATTTTTGCTTAACCAGAGCAATGATGAGGGAGGATTTGTGGTTTGACCAAGTACTCAAGTAAACAAAAAAAAAAAATCAAAGAGTATTAATTTTATTCAGTTTTTCTTTTATTAAGTATGATACTCACTTTGTTCATTTTTTATTTTTGTCTTTAAGTGGGAATGTTTCAAAGCTGTAGTCAAGGCTTTTGTACATTATTATAAAGATACTTCTACAAAATAAAATGTTACTTGAAGTTCTTTTCTCTGGTGCGCTGAACAATTGAAATATTTCTTTTTCCTTGTGCAAATGTTAAGACCTTCATAAACACTGCTCTGAGCCCAGGTTTGGGGTGTAAATGCATTTTTCTGACATTCCCCGACAGCATGCCAAGGGCAGACAGTGGTGCATTCCCTAACGAAAGAAAACAGAGGCAATGCTTAAAGTAGAACAAATGGAATTATTCAAGAGATTGCAGCCATAAGATGACCTGAAATCTGACTTCCTAAAAAACACAAAAAGGACTCCTGGCACAAAGCTGTTTGCGCTTGCAAAAATCACAGCTCAGAAATAGCTCATGATGGATGTGGAGAGCAGAAACTAACAACAAGATGCTGGTGGTGATTACCAGACTGAATTCATCTGAAGTGGATTTGTCTTTCGTCCTTTTCCGTCCTCTTAGCTGCCCTTATTTGTGGCACGTTATCGACTTGACCAAAGAGGGTTTCTTTCTTCCATTTTTAAAACTTAGCAGTCGTGTCACATCTGCCGCCCCCTTAGCAAGTTTCCACCGCCGAACTGCAGCAGCTCACACACTCATGTACGACTCCCATTTCTGAGCAGACATGAGCAATGGTGTTTGAGGAAACCTTATAATGTCTGCAAGACGATCCAGTTTTATTTCATTTGTTTCCTAAATCTCTAATTAGTCAAAATGTGAAAAGCTAAATTGCTTTTCACGCTTTGAAATGTTATGTTCTCACAAACTGTTGATACGAAGAGAAATTACAATTACGCACTCACAAAATGACCACTAACAAAACAAAGGACATGAGTCCTGCTTCAAGGCCACAAAGAGGTCAGTGAGATCTTCTACAGCCAATTAGTAAGCCCAGCGGCAACATAAATGTGACTGTATGCAAGAGATGCCAGCGCAAGTGGAGGTGTGAAGTTCACCTGCAGTTTGCCACCTGCTCTGACGGTACGGAGCATAAGGGAACATTCTCGGCAGCATACAAGAGGACAAGGTGTGCAGGTGAAAGGAGAGAGAAGGAAGTAAAGGATGAGCTCGGAATTAAAGAAAAATTAATGAGAGGTGACACATGATTGAGCTCAGGCTCTCTGAGTATGAAAATCAAATTTCTTTCCAAGTTTGCAGGTAAAAAAAGTAATATAAACAACTGTTTTTGTCTTTAAAATGTATTAAAACACAATAATACAGAAAGTATTTATGATGATGTTTTTTTACAGTGAACACACTAAATGAAAACAGTGGAATTTTAATCGCTGCACCAGCACAGTTTAGCTAAAGTGAATTAACAAGGTTTTACAGATATAAACTTAAAAAGTGTAACATGCATTCACTTTCACACCCTTTTACTTTTACACGCCTAAGGAAAAGTGTGTGCAGTCAGTTTCCTTCTGGAGTCACCTAATAAGAAAATAATGTCCACTTCTGAAAATTTTATCTCAGTATAAATACAGCTTTTCCACAAAGGCCTCACGTTTATCAGAGAAGACTTTTGAACAAACAGGTGAAGACCAAGGAAGACATGAGGATATAAAACAATATTTGTAGCTACAAACCTATGTCCAAGCACACACAACAGTAGGTCGGGGTAAGAGCACATTAATCATAGAGGCAGTCAAGAGGGCTACTATAAGGAGCTGCAGAGATTCACAACTTCAATGAGAGAATTTGTTGACAGAACATGTATTAGTTGCAAACTCCATAAATCTGTTTTTGTTTTTATGGAAGTACAAAAAGCTAAAAGTCGACAACCCATGTTGGCAGGCCTGACAGTCAAGGTGCTCTGGTCAGATGTTTCCAAAACTGAGCCTTTTTGTCCACATGCAAAAGATTGCATTAGAGAAAATTAACATAGCACGTCACCCTGGACACACCAGTCCAATGGTGTCATGATGTGCCTTATTTCTCCAGGAATAAGGCACATCGGAATGAATGGAAAACTGCTGTAGCCAATACAGGGCAATCCTGCAGGGGAACTGTTTGAAGTGTCAGAAGTCACAAAATGTACAAAAAATTGAATTAATAAATTTGTTATGAACCATAAAGCCAATTAGAACAGAAGTGCATTTATGCTGAGCTTTGCTTCAAGTTAAATACCAGAGTGCATTGATAAAACATGGAGAATAAGAATAAGAATATAATTCAAAGATTCAATGTAACATTTCTCTGTTATTTCTCATTTAAATAGATGTTGTAGAGATTAAATTTATATACATAAAAAGTTTAATTTGCTCACAGTGGTGCTTGTCATCTGTTTACCTTTGCAATAAAATCAAAGACTTGAACATTAATGTAAATGTTGGTCATTAAACAGATAAGTATCTTGAGATAAACAATCAATTCAATGTAAAGTTCGAAAGCACCAACCTTCGTCAGCTTTCATTTGAGCAGGAACACATAAACTGTCTTAAGTTTTGATTTAAAAGTGCCTGTAAATATTTTTGGTCAATTGCTCTTATTTATATCAGTGGAGCCCTTTATTAAGTGTGTCAACTTATTCACACAGATAAGCATCAGTTATTGAAACAAAGAGTTGTTATACGCAGGAAATATTGATCACCGTTAAATACAAAATACATTCTACTCTTAACACAACACCCAACACCACAGTCTCCTGAAAGAAATTAATATATGATCAGTAGGTCATTTATTCATTACAAAACATTGGTTTTAGTGTACTTTTTTTTTTTTTATAAAAAGAAGGCTCTATGACCCTGTCCCTGGTCCTCAAGGCACACTGCCCTACATGTTTCAGAAGTTTCCCTGCTTTAATGTGCCTGATTCAACTGATCGCAGTTCAACAAACGCATGTTAATCAGTCATCAATTGAAATCAGCTGGACTGAAGCGAGGAAATACCTAAAACATGCAGGGCAGTGTGCCTTGAGGACCAGGGTTGGGAAACACTGAACCAAACCACAGACCTCATTTTCACACTGATTTTCCCTCCTCTGCAGCCAGCATTATCTTTGTGCTAGCAGGGCGCAGCCGTGACACTGGTGGGGCCTGCACTGCTCCACTCTTATTATGCACACACTTTCTTTTTGCTTTGAGCTGTTTTTGTTCTCTCATGTGCAGAAAACAGTAAACAAGACAGTATAATTCAAATAGTAGCCTAACGGTCCGCTGCGAGCACAGAAACACGCTGAAGAGGCCGGATCGAGCTGTTTTCTTTTATTATTTTTGTGGAAAGTGCCTGAAAAGTATATTTTACGCATTGGCTAGTATAGAAAAGCAGTTCCACACACAACTGCTTTGAGCTGTTGTTCTTTTGAAATTATAAGCTAATGCAGCTGAACGTATGCATTTTCATCTGGTTTCAAGCTTGGAGAAGAAAAACCTGCAGGTTGTGGCTGAGATGAACCACTGGGCCAACAGGATAGTTGTATAGTTGTTTTATGAACTCTCGTTCATAAAACATATGCAAAAAAATGCACACACAAAAAAAGATGCATCTTTCACAAGTCACTAGATTTGTAGTTCAGCAATGGTTTTCTTCCTCCACACTTCCATAATGTTCCCACAATAACATGTTTTCTGCACAGGCTGAACTTTTTCATTTTTCTGCATATGTTTTATGAACCTGAGTGCAGTTTTTTTGGAATTTTATCTGATAGGCCATCACAAAGTAAAGCATAAAACAAAGAAAAGAAAAGTGTTTCCATGAGTCCTCTTTCAGACAACTCTGTGCAGAAACTTCATTTGCTGCAAACAGGGTTTCACATCATTTGGAGCACTTTAATACCAGCTTTAAACATCTACAAGCAGAAATATTCCATCATTCTTCCACCATTGGATAACAGGCATGGGATAGGTCACAAGTTCATCACTAGGCAACAAAAGACAAACAAACACGCAGGCACTCACACCTAGAACAATTCATGTTATGGACTGTGGGAAAATCCGGAGTTCACAGAGAGAACCTCTGCGCAGGGAGAACATTCAAACTCCATGCACAAAGAACCCAGAATGTGTTTAGCTTGTTGGTGATTTTCTCTGTCAGGTCATGCATCACTGGATTCATCATTCACAAGTCACTAGATTTGTTGTTCAGCAATGGTTTTCTCCCTCCACACTTCCATAAAGTTCAGATTTTGAAGACCACAAATAATAATTGTTATTTCAACAACTTCAATTACATCCCTGTGCGACAATCAAATCTGGGAACATTGTTTTATAATCATTCTCGGTTTTTCATCTGTTATGAAATTTCATATGTGGCATTTAATGGTAGCAAATTATTAACATTTGGCCTGAAATTCACTGTTTCTAATGATTAGGACATTTCTGATCACAAAAAGCTCTGCAGTGGTCAAATCAATCAATCAATCAAGTTTAATTGTAAAGCAATTTCAGCAACAAAGCAGTTCAAAGTTTTTCATAAAACACAAAAAGAAAAAGTCATAAACACATCCTACGGTTATCAATTTAGAAACCAGTAGCAATTGTTGCATTTTATTGAGTGCCATCATCAAAATCATCAATGCACATCAGATATGTTTGGTGAATGTTTCAGGAATGCTACAGAGGTGGGCTTTTAGCCTTGATCTAAACGAACAAAGAAGGCAAAAAATTGGCTCACTTTCAGTTATATCCCATGACCAAAGGATTATTAGTAATAAAAATGTACACAGGAAATGTAAATGCTCTGTGTAAATTAACCCATTTTGCATGCATTGTTTTATTAATGATGGGGTAAGTGGAAAAAACTCCGTGACAGCAAACAGAACAGTGACTCAGAGGAAGAGATGCTCTCACCATCTTTCTCTCTTTCCCCCGAAAGGCTGCATGTTCCTTTCCCTCCAGATGAACATGCAGCCACTTTTTCAGCCTGACAAGTCAACAGAGTGACTCCTGTGCTGAAGCAGCTCAGGACACTAGTTATTAAGGCTTATGTTGTTGCAGTCACGTCCACTCCTATTACAGTTTATGGAGCATGTTCTCTGCCGCCCGTGTTCCAATGTTACAACTCAGATTATTTGGGTTTCAGTGGAAAAAAAAATAAAAAAATTGCATTCTGGTCATATTATAGACATCTTTTCTTAAATGATCCAAATACAAGGAGCTCACTATCTGTTTCAGTCATATAGAAGCAAAAAAAACCATCTAAGCAGGCATAGTCATGTCAAGTAGGGTGAGCCCAGTCATGAAATTATGGATGGTAGACTGTGCTCTCTAAACTAAATGTTACAATCATTTCCTCCTGTATTTACACCTCTGTGTGGTGCATTAGACCAATCATCCCATTGAGAGTCTCTTCTTGTTTGTCACTGCCGGCACTGGCTGAGTACAGGATAGTCCTCTAATTCTTGGCTTTTTAGTAAAGCCCTTTTTTGGACGCGACAATGTCCACATTCTCTCCAAGCTCAGATTAGTGATCACATATCAGATTTCTCAGACTGTTCAGCGAATACAGCGGAACAAAGGTCAGCATGAAGAGATTATGTAATTCCACAATTTCCATCACATGTTTAAAACCTATAAATGGCTTCAAGCTGCTCTTGCGTCTTTGATAATGTTGGGATTAAGACTGGTTTAAGAGCTAGCATCTTCAGAGCTGCTTATTTTTCTCCAAACTAACCAGGCGAGTGGAGTGTAGTCAAAGCAAAAAATCAGGTAAGCTTTGATGTGTCCGCCTCGAGCAATGTAGCACCACCCACAGATAAAAAGGGCAAGATGCCTGTGACTAATGAAGCTGGATTTAATTTGACATTAGTTCATCAAAAACAGCAATGTGAAATTCAACCAGAATTTATTTCATTTTTTGAAGATGTAAATATATACCGTACTCACTCTCATCAAAGTCAAATCTAACTTTAGATAAAAGTTCAATAAAGTTCTCCTGTATTTATTTGTTTTCATGAAAGAAAAAAATAAATAAATAAATACAGGTGTGGTTCCCTGAATCTCGATGTTCTCTTCCATTTCAGGGTTTCAGTGATCCAGAGTGTCAATAAAAAGTAATACATTTTAGACTCAAACGAAAGAAATGCTGATTGTTTCAAGTAGATGGCTGATACAGTGACTCTCAAAAGCTCACACGCTAGTGATGAAATGCCAGGTTTTGTATCTCAAATGTATATTAGATGTATCATTAAAATGAAAAACAACCTTAATGGTTAGAGGGAAACCTAAAGAAACAAAGAGCAGCAATGATCTGTATGCTTAAATGAGCACAGCCTTAAATGAATACTTTGTTGAAGCACCTTTTGACTTAGCTTCAACAATCTTCTTGAGTTCACTCTTAGCAGTTATTGTGAATCTGGTTAACCAGACATAAAGGAATAGCAAGAATTTTTCATCTCTTAGCTAAAGTTAGAGCTGAGCATCCATCCATTTTCTAACACCCTTGTCCCTAGTGGGCTCGGGAGGTGCTGGTGCTTCAGCTAACACTCTGGGTGAGAGGCGGGGTTCACCCTGGACAGGTCACCGGTCTGTCGCAGGGCAACACAGAGACAGACAGGACAAACAACCATGCACACACACTCACACCTAGGGAGAATTTAGAGAGACCAATTAACCTCCATGCATAAAGACCCCAGGGCAGGAATCGAACCCAGGACCTTCTTGCTGCAAGGCAACAGTCCTACCAACTGTTGCACTGTTGCACCTTTCTGCTCAGCCTTACAGCTGAGCAGAAAGGTTAAAATCATCAAAAGGATTGTACTGTAAATTAGCAGAAGGGGGAAACACAGAAAGTGCAGAACTTTACACCATAGCACAGTGACAACAGTCTGCAATCACTAGAGAAAATATGAGATAACAGTGACTGGGCCTGAGCAATACCAGTAAAACATGCTTGTGTCGGTGAATGGCACAATTATGATATTATATAAAAGCAAATAATTAAAAAGTGTTAATGTCTTTCTGCTTTGGGTTCAATGGAAGAGACCCTAGATAATGAGTAGTCTTTCCAGCTGATGAAAGAAATAAATTCATCATTTATTTCTCAGTAACAAGACTCACTTAAAAAAATTGCTTTGCACAAGTTTCTGCTGTTTATGCAAGGACAGAATTTTATATAGGATTCTTAATGACTTGATTAAGTTACCACCTGTTTACCTGATAAAACATTTCCTACTTAATTACCTCATGCAAAATCGATATACAGTAAGGTTGAAGTTACTCCTCATCAATAAAATGAAAAGCTGTCCGGCTTTGGTGAGTAAAGCAAGCCGTGTTCCATTAACAAACACTCTGATCTATATTGTGTGTGAACATGTAGGAGCATATCTGAGCAGAATATTCTTTTGATGACTGAAGTCATCCAAAGGACCTCGTTGAGCCAGACATAATGACTGAAAGTCAGAAACCTCAGAGAGCTTCTTCAGGCTCATGCAGAACAGTAAAGATAAGATTTTTTATTTTTTTTTACTTCCTACACCATGTCCAGAGGCAAAGCTGGCCTCTCAATCAAGAGATAAAAGAAAAGGTAGCACATCACCATGGAAATTTCACAGGAATGAAATCTATCCATTAGATTTCATTTCTTTCAGCTGCATTATTTTATTTATTTTTTTTTTTTTATCTAAATGTAATTCTCATCATTTTGCAAGAAATAAGATGCATATTTGTTCACAAAACTGGGTTCCCTTAATGTTTTTAATAGATCGGCAGGAATTCTACAATCATTGTACCTATTTTGTGATATCTTCTGATAAATGAACAGAGAGGAGGCTGTGTCAAACCAGGGCTAACGGCTGTCTAATGGAGACATACATATCAAAGCGAACAGGCGACAAGTGTAGAAGCATCACTGCATGCTCGGGGCGGTGATGGGCTGGGAAATTACAGCAGCCATTTCACATGCCAGGCTGTTGAGAAAAGGCAACAGATAGTGACAGCAAATGATGAATAAGGCAAACACAAATGCCCCATGCTATAAATGACGTTTATTTATTTTATTTTTTTGTTATCAAAAATGGTACTTTGGCAGAAGAAAAAACCTGAAAGATATAAATGTTGACATAACTGGAAAGGTACAAAATAGATAACAGCAATGAACATGTGACAACTGTGCTGCTCTGTACAGTCTGATCGTATCAACTTGGCCTACATAGCAGGCTCAGTTGTGACTGGTTTGGTCTGGGAAAGGACACGTGAAAGTGTGTTTGAACACGAGGAGCTCTAGATTCAGCTTGCCAGCAGGAAAGTAGCATAAACTATTGGATTTGACTGCTTCCCAAACCTACTATACAGATGAAATAAAACCAAATGCTTCAAAAAAATGGATCATAGAGCCATCGCTTAGTTTTACAGAAAATGCAAGCTCATATAATATTTAAATCAGTAACTTCAAATAACCGTTACTTTGACATTTTAATCTACATTTGTGTAGGTTTTTGTCATAACTAGGTTAGCATTTGAAAATTTGTTGAAAATAACTTAAAGGAACAATAAAATGGTAGGAAGTACATAATGCCTAATGGATAATGTTCCCAAAATTAAAATATATAAACTGCACAAAATACTTTAATTTTGACATCATGAGCCCAGTTTATGAACTTTTTCCTGGGTGGAATGTGTTCTTGTTTTGCACTAAATAAATTAATCATTTGAAAATTATTTTATACATTAAATTAGGCTATGTTTGCTCAATAATGATCGAAAATTTTGAAGTGTAACCAAAGGGCAAAAAACACACAACTGGATTAAAAGTAAAAATATATATATATATATATATATTAAAAACTATAGGTCCAACTAAGGAGAAATTGGCAATTTCAAGGTGTCTTACTGGGAATATAAAAGATGTGTGATATCCAAATTAGACCATTTTTGAAGTGGGATTAATATATTTTTTTAATATTCATACCTCCAAACTACTTGTTCAGTAAAACTCATAAAAACTTCAGATATACACAAAACATAACAAAGCCTTCTGTATTAAACAAATAATAAAAACATAGAATGCCCTCAGGTGTCTGTGGTGAGATGTCACACATGACAGTCATATCAGGTGGAGCTCAGCATGGTCAGACGCTACTTCTCCATTCTGCTGTCATTGGTGAGAAGTTCCCATAACCCTCTGTCTGACCGTTTAATTGGACCCTCAGAGAGACTTCAAAGGAAATCAAAGCTCTTCTCTTGGTGTGGCAGAATGCTGACTGTACTTGTGTTTTATTTGCCCTGTGCTGATCTCCTGTCTCTGTCCCTGTTGGACCAGTTGTGCTTCAGTGATATAACTACAAGTCCCCAAAACACATTTTGAAGAATATTTTTTGTCTTAGTTAACTTTTGGGTAATACTACCTTATTATTGTCTCCCTAGTGATTGTGATTATAAATGAAATCCAAAATTAGCAGAATTAAAGCAAACCTAACCTTACTAAAGCAACCAAATCATTCATTCTAGACTTTCAGATATTGCACCTAGCTCATGTAATTGTTAAACCAAGACTTCTAAGCAGTATTTTTTGATTAAAGAGGCTTGATGCTGTCAGAGCAGATCATTCTTTCCACTCTGATTTGCCACAAAAACCCATGCTGACGATTTACAGGCTAGTTAAGAGAAAAAACAGTCACTGTGCCTAAATTCTGTGTAGAGAGTACATTTATTTCTATCAGGATGGCACAACAGCATAAACTCCAAAGCACTCATTTTAAATGTGTCAATCAACATCTCACAAGAAAAAGCACAACAAAAGGAGAAGCTGACAACCAAAAAAGAGAAATAATATATTTAGAATTTTAATTCAATGTTGTACACAACCTCGCAACTGACTCACTATGGTTCCTATGCTGAAAACTATTAACTTCTGAAAGCTGTTCAAATCACAATCATATTTAGTCCCTGACAGTGTACCACTGTAGTTTGAGGCCTATAAAAGAGGGAGGACAACCATGACAAATAATAAGGTGGGATAAGTCTGTTAAGCTTCCAGGATTCCCCCCTGAACTCGACATTAAAGTCAAGTACAAGAATGTCAAAATCGTTTTAATACTGTCACACAGCTTTGTAATCTGGGGTCAGTATAGCAAAGGGCCACAAAGTAGCTTATTCTGGCTAGGATTCAAAGGGATTTAGGAATCAAAGTTTCCAAAACTCATTGATGGATTACAAATATGACACCATACATTGCATTTAGTATTCAGACACTTGAACATTTAACATTTTATTACATTACAATACAAATTCTATGTATTTTATCTTCAGTTTTACTTGATAGAAAAACCAGTGCACAACTACAGTGCATAATTGTGAATTGAATGGAAATGTATAGGGCTGAGAGGTTTGAACATATATTTGTAGTTGCTACAAGTCCTGGAAGTGTCACACTAAACATGTGGAAGGAGGTGTTCTAGTCTGATTAAAAAACACACACACACAACTTTTTGGCCTTCATGCAAAATGCTGTTTGTAAAACACACAATCCTAGGATAAAAACCTGTACACACTAGATATTCAGTCCAAGGCAGATAGTTGCTATAGAGGTCATGGTGATAATTTTTTAATGTTGTATGTACATAAAAGTTGTTCTAAAAATACTATAAGGAGCTTTGACACCTTGCTATAGATGGATGGAAACAACATTGTGTTTGCTATGCTGAGAATTAGTTCTTTAAATCCCAAAGACTCAGGTGTGAAATGTTTCACTTTTTAAATGCTATTGTTTTAAGAATTATGTCTGTGTTTTACATGCGTTGCTGTCAAGCCCAAAACAATAAAACATCTTTATCTTGCTCATGTACTCCAGAGAAGTTAAACCTTTATGACTTTGTGGTGAAAGTGAGCCTAAATCTTTATACCACAATAGAAAGACTACACAATTGTTTACACTCACAATGATAACCCAAGCAAAATGTTACAACTAACGCTGTGATAATAAAAAATAAATAAATAGAAGCTGCATTATTGCTAAGCCATAGACCGGGACTGTCTTCCAGGTCAAACAACATGTTTGTAGCACAACGCAGCCGCTGCTTGTGATTCACAACAAAGTGATCAGATATTCAACCTGGACCCACCCCTCAAACAGGCAAACCAGCAAAGAGATCAACACTCCTTCCAGCAGGCAGGGTGATGGATGAGCTCTCAGTGATTCAGCCAATCACTGCAGGATAACAACTGTTACACTGCAACGGCCTCTGAGGCTGATAACTCATAAATACCACAAATCAATTGCAGACCTGAATTTTGTAAATATTCACTATACCACATAGTTGGAGAGGACTATGCTTTGAATAGATAATCATTACTGCAGGGTCTCCAGTGCTTAAAATACTACTTTATAAACTAATGCTTTTTCTGCTATGACATGTCAACACTTCCACTGTGAAAAAGGTTTAATTTATGTCACTGTGGTTGTGAAAACCATTTGCCTGCAGGGCCGCTGTTAGTTAGTTCATGCTGCTGCTGCAATACAATGCAGCTTTAATTGTAATTTTAAAACTGACATGCAATTAAATGATTTAGAAGTAATTATGTAATAACGCTTCAGCCTCCTAAAAACAAACATTCAATTAGAAGCTCATTAATCATGACTAAAGCTAGGAAAACAAAGGGCTTTTAAACAGCATATTGCAGAATTTATAACCATAAATTTAACTATTTTAGTCTGTCACAATAGTTGCAAAACATGCTTCATGTAACTTGAACTGCGGCATCACTGGATTCAATCTTTTCAGTGTTTGTTTTGACAAAACAAAAGTTGCACACGGATCATTTAGATAAAGCTGAGATGGAGTGAGATCATACACGCTAATATTTTTCTGACATCAAAGCAGAAAATACTTGCTTCGATGTCAGACTCATATTTCGCTATTTAACAGTGAAATATGATGGTGTGACGTTAAACTTTCTGGATTGTGAATGTGTACTTACACAAAAAACACATTTAAACAAAAGAGAAGGATTTTTTGAGGGAAATAAGAACATGTTCCAGGTCATCATTTTTTTGATTGTACTGAGCTCTGCTAGTTTTTGGGTCAATAAGATTTTGATTAAAGTTAGTGTTGTGAATATAATGGTAATGATTAGGCATAAATGCAGTTACTAAGCTAAATGGAAGTCATTACAAAGTCCTCAGATCGATAGATTTATAAGGATCTGTGTGTGCGGAGGGGGAGTTGTAGAACAAATGGATGTGAGTGTGCGTAATAAATGTGTGCAAATATTTCATCTGGAATTTTAAAGAAGTTATTATGTTGAGAAGAGCATGCACATCATAGCACTCAACACCCAAACACAGCTGAGGGCAGGTAGGAAATCCCCCAGAAAGACCAATGAGGGGAGGTGCACCATGTCATCCAATTATTTGCATAATTCTAGAAAACAATTAATAAGCAATAATTTTGTTTCTGACATGAAATGACACCAGCCTCTTGAAAAGATAATCAAAGTACAAGGCATATCATTTAATAAAAATCTGTTTTTGTTTACATATTAAGAGAAAAAGACATGGCATGTGGCTAATCCTTTATACCTTCCTGAAAAAGCAATGGAAAGGCTACTAGTATGTCTCCACAGGGTTTTTTGTTGAATCAACCTCAAAGTTTAATGTTGGAAAGCCTCCTTGTCATCACCCTTATCTTTACCGCCAATGATTTTCAATCAGATTCAAGATTCAAGTTGGAACTCTGGTTAGACCACCTCAAAATGCTGAGGTTACTTTCATCAGAGGAAACATGTTAGTAAAATTGAAAGAATACTTTAAGTCTAAATCTGCCAAAGATATGAATAGTTTTGGGACAGTTACATATATTATTCCAAGTACTTCAGGGACTTTCCATCACTGGGTGTTTTGTGCATTATGAGTTATGACTGGTTTTTGTGCAGTGAACTTTTAAAACATGGGCTATGAGGCAGTAGAGCTGTTGCCATCATGCTGTTGTCGTAATGGCGGTGTGCATCACAACAACACTTATTACCACTGGGTGCTTTCTATACCAGCCTACTTGATGTGTTTTGATGTTTTGAAGAGACCTGAAAAAATGCTCAAAATGTCTAGCCCTGTACTACTTACCCAAAAAAATTACATATTTTTTTACAGAGCAACTTTTCCAGCTGCACAGTGTCTCTGTGTAAAAACAAATTAGCTAGGTCTCTTTATGGATGTTAAGTACATTTAAAGCAGATTTTTAAAATAATATTTCACTACAGAAGGGTGTCAGCCTGGTTTCCCTTGCCCTATATTAGAGTTAATAAACTGGGTTGTATATTGCATGCTGCAGAGCAAGTTCTATCACGCATAGTTCCAACAGAGTGAAAAATAGTAAATTTACTATTTCCTAGATGTTTTAAACTTTTTTCAAAAGAGCATGTAAAGTTTTCTGAAACCTAGAAAAAAGATTTTCTTTCGAATATGTCATTTACATCTAGTTTTATGGACAGTTTCAACATGTAAAGTCTTTACTGAAAATATAGATTTGCATTTATCATCAAAAATTCAAAAATGTAGAAAGTTATCTCTAAACATAGAATTAATAAATATTCATTTTGAAATTAAAGTCAGAGGAAAATTTAAGTTCATTGGCTGTGCAATGTACAGTATGTCAAAATTTGCTTGATAATAGCAGGATTATGCAAGGATATGGTTTCTCTTAATAATTTTCTTTGTTTTTTAAGAAAAGAAAAGGCTCTTCCAATCCAGACAATGAGACACTAAAGATGTGTGATGAAATAATCTACTGTATCTGCTGTAATTTTTTGGCAGGCAATGTATCGCCCTGCAAAATCTTACCTATTCCCAGTTTGATTGTTGATCAGATTTACACACAGATTGCAGAACAGCTAAGAGGATAGACGTCTCCATGGAAGCCGTCTATTCAGGATGAGTGGCTCAGCTAGGATATGTCTTTTGAACACGGTCCTTTCAGAATTAGAAATGGGACAGCTATGCTGTAGAACAAGTATGTGTATCTACTGCATTATATAAATGTTGGTATAAGTGCATACAGCAAATATTGCATGGCCTGGTCCATTTTGATTTGTTCTGACACAATTTGGTGTCTTATGAACAAGGAACAAACAGAATTCCAATGTTAGCTTGACTCTACTTCTGAACTTAAACCTATAATTAAGCTCTAATTAGTTGTCTTCCTTCACAACAAACCCATTTTAAACTCTGAACTTCTTTTGACTTCTTTTATGGTGTTAACAGTCCCACCTGTTATGCTTTTACAATCCACACCCTACTGGATGCTGACCATGTCTTAGAATGGCATCCATTGACTTTGATAAGCCTTTGAAAATAGAATTACTGTGAATAAACTTGTCTCATGATTTTGTCCTGAGGAGAGCTGCTTCACCTTCAATGATTGTCTAAAATGGTGCAGCGCTGCAGGCAACAGACACATGGAGAACGAGGTAGATAGCAACACTCTGAACAGAATCCTGTTCCTGCTATACAGTAAAACTGTTTCTTTCTCATTTGTGAAATTGCTACATTGCCACAACTCTCCTTAGGAAAATATTAGCTTATCTACAGTGCTGCAGCCCACTTCACATTAAAAAAACTGATGTAATACAGGTAATATCAAGAAACCAGTTGACAAGGTCCTGACCACTTTCTGCTTCACTCAAAAGTCTATGACAGGCAAACATATTCTACAGCCAGCTCATTCTAATTTCTTATAAAGATCAGCTATTATGTCATGATTATCACAGGCAAAGTTAGTTAAACTGTTTTATCTTGTTACATGCAAAGCATAAACGGTGACATTTGTAAGACGTCTACATGACATTAGGACTTTCTTAAAGAAGTAGAACATTCTTCAGAAAATAAGCTAAGCAAAAGCTAAATGGTGGTTGTTTCTGCCATTCTAAAAATGGCAGAAACAACCCCACTAAGACTATGTTTGAAGCCCGTGATGAACAGGACTCCAAACGCTCCAGATACCAATCTTTATAAACATAGTATTGTAAACTGGAAAGTACTCACAGTGCTTAATTTCCCCCACATTTTATGTTTCAGCCTCATTCCAAATAGTATTAAATAAATGTTTTTTTCCTCAAAATTCTAAACATAAATACCCAATTAAGACAGTATAGAAATTTTAACAAATTATAAAAAATATAAAACCAAATAATATATATATATAGAGAAAGAGACAGACAGACAGACAGACAGACAACCAGATAGATAGATAGATAGATATGCCATTTGGGATAAAGTTGTAACATCATAAAAATTCAGGAAAAGTGAAGCGGTGTAAACACTTTCCAGATGCACTGCACATTTTGACTTGAGTATGAATCCTTTTGAACTGAACAATTCTCCTATAGAGCCAAGACAAAACTGAAATGATCCATGATGGTACGCTCTAAAGAATCCAAGGCATTTCAAAACCAAATCTGTTCAGCTGTGTCATTTTGCACTGCAGATTAGCTGTTGATAAAGCTAAAAAAGGAACCCTCTGCACTGGTGATGAAACTGATGGTGGTAGAGCAGAAGCCTCCCATGCATATAGTTAATTCTGCAGATTGTGACAAGGCCATTGAAACAAACTAGTGTGATACCGTGGTCTGTAGATCGTATAGCACTTAGCTGCATCCTGACCTAGACAGATAAACTTAAGCTGCACCAAACCCTAGGGCATTGTGCTATTATGGGCACACACGTCAGAATCATATTGGGAGGGTACTGCTGACATATACAGCAGGTGCACTATTTGGCAAATACTAAGAATGTAGCAGCTGCTTTCACATTGAACAAAGTTTTCCAAATTAAATGCTATTCAGCCACAATCTAATGGGATATGTTGGCGACTGAAAGCATAGATTGTGAGCGTCTGCCCTTAGCACAAGTAAATGGAAAGGTCTGCAGAAGGTAAAATCTCCAGAGGCAGCACAGCTACACACTGCTTGATTATGTGAGTAATGATTTGATGAAATGGGTTCTGGAGAACAGCCTGTCTCATTTTAAAACTTAAAGACTAGCTCCATCGTTCTAACAAGAGATAAAGATCCATCAACTGCAGCACAGATTTAAAAAATGCACTCAGGCATAGTTAAAGTAAATGTGTTGAGTATAAAGTGTTTAAAGTTTTGAATAAGAATTGCATGGAGTTTTTAAGTGTGTGTCTTCAAAAGCCAGTATTCTGTCCAAAAGAGTATTATTTAAAGTCCTTATAGAGTTTAGCTGAGTGAGACTTAAATAGTTGAAATATTCACTCAGTGCTCTGTGAGTTTAAATCACTATTGATGCTTCACTGTTTCTGACATCTCTGCAGCAGAAAGACTGCCTCCAACTTGTTTTGCAAAAGCTAAAATCAGAGGGAGTTCTCTGAATCAGAGAATTGGGTGAGCTTCAGTATCAAAGACTTTTCAATAAGCTGAAAATGAGAAACACTCATTTATTCAGAGCCAGAACAGGCAGCCATTTTTCTGCTTAAACCAGACATTGGCCCATGCCAGGTGATGAATGGTTTGTTTATATTTTCTTCAAAGATGAATGCAGTGAGCTCATGTGCTGTCAATGCCATCACATACTGGGATTTGTGAAATCTGAAGGTAAGAAAATGCACCTAATGTCAAGTTACATGTAAGGAATATTTTTATATAGTTAATTTTTGGTTGTTGGTTTCTTTATTCCGTTACATTCCTTCATGTGGTAAAACACAATACTCTGCTCCTTCTACCGTGATGTAATCGTGTTAATGGTTGATTACTTATTTGTTCAAACCCACAACATACAGTAATTAGAGGACACAAAAGATCAAACAAGAGAATAAGTATTTCAATTTACATAACAATTAAAAACATACACTGATGGAAGAAGCTGATGAAAATTCCCACAACTAAAAGAGGGGGTCACCACACAAAAGTAAATGACACATTCAGATTTTTTCTAGAACAACAATTTGTTTTATCAACAAATTGTGTTCTTTTGTGTTTCTCTTGTTTTAATGTGTTTTATTTCCTTCACTTTAATTGAGAAAATATTTTATGTCTCAAATTAATATTTAGTAAGCATCAATCAAATTAATCACATTTCATGTAAGAATTGCAATACAGACAACAAAAATAAGGCAATTTATGCCATCATTCTTTTTCTTTAATTACAACAACAACAGTTACTATTAATGCAAGTTACCACTTTGTTTTTAACTAAGTAAAGAAACAAACAGATAAAGATAAAAAATCTAAACACTAGCACTAATTATACTGTTGCATTATTATTCTCTGCCACATTCTTTAGCCAATATGATCCAATTAATATTCAGGTTGAAGCTATTTTTTTTTATTATTATTTCAAGTTTCAAACATGTTATTCTTTTAAATAAAACCACAAATTCACTACAGAGTTTATTTAATTTTAAAGTGAATTCAAACTAGACTTAGTGCAACACTGACGCATAGAAAATATACTTGGAAGATTCATAAGGTTATCTGTGTGGGGCAAAAGTTTAAAACTAATCTAAAAGGTCCAACAAGGTCATTTTAAAGGGCCTTTGATTGTAGCAGTTGAAGTAAGTAAAAGGTCAAATAGAGGTTTTTCCATACAATGTTTTACAACCAGGTTGTTTTCCCTTTATTCAAGCAAAAAATAAAAACCCTAAATGTTTTTTTGCCCAGTGTTTTCTGTTCGCAGTCTGTAGCCCACAAAGCACTAAACAGTTGCCTTCTGAACAAACTAAATACTTAAAAGAAATATTTTTTTTGGTTTAACGTTTACGTGTACACCTAATTAGATTCAAATAACATTGTACTATAAAATCACAAAGTAGTCAGCCAAAAAAGCAGCTGGCAGACTAATTAAAAATGACAACTAGAGTTATTAACAACTCTGTGAAAAAATTAACATTAAACATTAGTTTCTGTGGCTGACCACAACTGCTTGATTGGTAACTTACAGGCATTTGTGGGTCTAAAAAAACAACATTAAGAAGACAAGCCAGTGTGTCGTGTTTAGACAGGACATATGCTGTCCTTCTTGTACTAATACAATTTCATTTACAATGATTTTGGAATTTACTTAAATTAGTTTTACCCATTGCGCCAGCAACTTACATAACGATCCAGTTCCTCCCAAAACATCCATGGTGCAGCCCCCCATTTGCCTGCTATTAAATCTGTAACATTTTGAATGAATGTCTGATGAATGTGCTTGTATGTCTTACTAATCTCACATTCCCTCCTCCAGTGGTTCAAAGGGATTTGGTTAAATGCCACGGTCCACAGAGGCGCCTGTGCTGAAATGCAAAGCAAAGCTTTTCAGTACACTTAGTGCTTCCATTTATAATGAGCACAGCTTCCTATTAAAAGCGCTCAATGACTATGTCTCTAGCCACTTGTCTCTTTTGTTTTTGGACACTAAAGATCCAAAATCTTGTCTGATCAAGCGGAAGAGAGCTTTAATTTTTTTTCTATCTGCAACATCTGATTTTATAATGAAGGCTTAATGCTAAACAATCAAGAACTTTTCTTAGAGGTGAACCCTTTGATTTACATTTTTTAATGTAAGTATTAGATTAGTATTTACTCTCAGGTACAGAGATGAAATTTACTCAATGTTCTATGAACCACCAAAGAGTCAGAAGGGCGTTTTGAAAACTAATGGGAATTATATTTAAACATAGTAGGAAAGTTCTAAACAAGAACATAAAATAAATTTAAGCTGCATTAAATAGTAGTCCTAAAGTTAATACGCTTATTGTGCATAAAGTTAAGTCATTTGTGCTGTTCTGCTCTTCATTAAGTATCACCGAGAGAACCTGACTGATGATGTCAGTTAGAAGAGGTTCACAGCCTGGATTTTCAGAAAGCATAAATCTAAGGAAAGATGCAAGAAATATTTCAGTAGCACTAAACGTTTTAGAAAAGCACTGAGGAGTCCATTATTTGGAACCAGGAACCTCCCTAGAAACTGAGCAGTCGTGGAAAGTAGGCTGTGATCAGAGAGGTGTGCAAGAAAACAACCTTCACTAAAGGTGATTTCAAATGCTCCCTTGTGGAGGTAGACTCATCAAGAAGGTTAATCTTAGCTAATGTTCTCCACCAATCAGCTCCTTACATCACAGCGGCCAGAAACACACTTTAGAGACTGTCAGAATAGGAGAAGCAAAATCCTCTAGCCTGAAGTACAAGCATATCTGGACAACTGGGATGAATGGTGGTGGTGGTGGTATAATGCTGTGGGGATGTTTTTTTTTTGTTGTTGTTTTTTTCTGTGAGCACAGCTGGATTCAATGAGACTCTTTCAGACTTCTTACCACATAGTGCTCCATAGCTCAGACTAAGGCAATGACTCAACTCATCAACAAGACATTGACTCTAAGCACACAGCCAAGATGACAAAAGCATTGCTTTGGTGTATGAATGTCCTCATGTGCCCCAGTCAGAGTCTAGACTAAAATCCAATGAAGTATTTCTAGAACAATTTTAAGTCCTAAAAATACCAAAGCTCAGGATTGTGAGAAACAAGACAAGCCAGTGTTGATTGAAGGGTTGAGACGAGCTAACTGATATCATGATTGATGAATGAAATATAGACATTGTAACTGAATATTTTGTTGTCATTTATTCACCCACAAGTAGGAAGGCAATCAATCTAATTACACTTTCTTTTTTGAATCATGTTCTTAAACAACCTACACAATCTGTGCTTGGGATCTTTTGCTGTGGTTCTGTGTACTGCTGTGTGATTAACAATGGCTCTGTGCAGAGCAGCCTGCAATATAGCGTGTCCCAGTAAATCAGCCAGCCTGCTGCCCTTTCTCAAGCAGCAGCAGAGCCAAGCCCTTCATCTGCCATCAGCCTCCGCCAAACAGCCAGAGAAACGCAGGAAAACAAAAGAACGCAGAGGCTCAAAGGTACAAAGGGAAACATGGAGATAACCCGTCGCACAATAGCAATATTCCCTGACTTAATGCAAGGCAGATGGTACATGATGCTAATTAGAAGCCTTTCCTATCTTTACATCAATGTGAGATTGACCTGCTGCTTGCTTTGTATACAGCTGTGAAGAACATAAAATGTCATTGACTTTTACAATCTGTTAGAAAGCAAAAGGAGTGACTTACAGCCAGATCAGACAACAAATGGTCTTGGTCATGGTCTTGCCGACACTAATATATTTTTCATCACCTAACAATGAGGTTTCTTCTGTTTCCCTTCCTTGCTTTCAAGTTCTTTCACAGTTCTAAATAGAAGCTGCATTTTTTTTCTACCAGAACAAATGTATCCCACAATGAAATTACACATTTAGAAAACTCTTTTTTTTGGAGAAAATCACTATTGTGTGTTTGTATTAACTTCTCAGCTTGACAAGTCTTCACTAAGACAAATGTTTGGACGCTGAAACAGCTGAACCCAAACCTGTGGGGAAAAGGAAATCACGCATAGAAAAGTATCGTCGCATACATCTCAAGACTCTCTAACAGGTTTACAAATGGCATAATTAACTTCCATTAAGTCTAGAGCTGCAATAAGGCAAGACTAGCAAAAACTAACATTAAAACATCTTGAGGCAGGTCACCAGAGAAACCCTGAAACAGGATTTTTATTTTATGTTTTCTTATTACTTCAACATAAATTTTCTTGGGAGCCCAGAAAAGAGTAGAAAAAAAGCAACAGCAAATATCTTCACAAACACAAGAAAAAGGCCAAGAAGAGGCTTTACAAGGAGAAAACCCTCAGAGCATGTCACGAGCCAACTAATGCATTCACAAGTAAGAAAAGGTAAAAAGTGCAGTCTGATGAGGAAACAGTTTTCAGCCGTCTCTTAGGTCTATTTCAATAAATCTCTGGGCAGGAAGTGATGACTTGCAGCAGCTTAGGGACGGCGTTTTGAATCGAGAGCTCTGAGGTCAGTCCCCTCCAAAGCTGTCAGCACTCATAAGTAACTGTAAGGTTCTACTCTGACATCAGAGGAGGGATAGCTTCCTCTGGTTCAGCTCCTCCAACTATTACTGAGTCTCAGTTGAGTCTAGGACAACTGTGTAAGCTGCAAATTAGTTTTAAGTGAATGTGATAGGAGAATTCTGTACATTGCATTGTTCTCTAAACAGCGATAAGGTAAAATGTGATTGTACCAAAATTGCTTTGACCTTAGAAAATTCTGATACAAGATTTTTCAAACTCTGTTGTAGTTCTCAGCATACTGAGAACCGCAAGAGCAATCATTCTTTTGCTGCACAAAAAAAAAATCATGCGATGCAAACCATATGTTTAGGTTTAACTGTGAAACTTTTATTGTGTTATTGTTTGATAAACAATGCAAAGAAGGTCTCAGGGTTTGAAAGTGCAAGTATAATGCAAAACATATTGGGTCACCCCCCAAATGATAGAATTTATCATTTCCAACCACTTCAGTGACCACATGGGTATAAAATCAGCTGCCTAAGTATGCAGACGGCTTCTACAAATATTTTTCAGTGAATTAATATTTTTCAGGGGCTCGGAGAAATCCACCTGCGTAATAAGTCTCATTGTGACATTTCCTTCCTATTAAATCTTCCACAGTTAGTTGTTAGTGGATATATAAAACACAAAGTGGTGAGCCACATTTAATCATAGGTTATTTGATAACCTATGATTAATAGTAAGCTTTGCTTTGCTGAACTGTTTTACCACTGCTCATCCTGTCCAGAAGTTGCAACCTTTCTGTACAGTCAGTATCACCCAAACTCCACGTGGCCTTCAGATTAATTTGGGAATAGAGCACGGAAAACTTAATGAAATTGGTTTTTATGGCCAAGCAGCTGCATCCAAGTCTTACGTCACTAAGTGCAATGCAAAGTGTCGGATGCAGTGGTGCAAAGCATGCTGCCACTGGACTCTTGAGCAGCAGAGGAGACATGTAAAGATTAATCATGACTCTGTCTGGCAATCCAGTCTGGTTTTGGCAGTTGCAAGAAGCTTGCAACTTGTCTGACTGCAACAGAGTTAAGTCAAGTCAAGGTTATTTGTACAGCACATTTCAGCAACAAGGCAGTACAAAGTGCTTTGCATGACAAAAACATATGAACACAGTAAATTCTGCAGAGTTAAAGCAACACTTGCCGAGTCTATTTGGTCCTTATCAGAATTGGTGTTAATTTAACTCTTTTTCAGAGTTATTTCAACAAGAAACTGAGTAGTTTTAA
>CAEGAG010093417.1:0-78952 GCA_903067065.1 Brachyrhaphis terrabensis
GGGGTTTATAAAGCTGTCAAACCCCGCGCCAAAATCTGAGCCACTTCCCGAAGCAGTCACGTGGTACAGCCGGGCAGCGAGGCTTCAGACGTCATCGTTTTCGGCTCCTCCCCTAAATGAAGCGAGCCTCGATACGCGCTTTACGGAAACGCCCCCTCCTTTACTCGACACACGCCTCGAAGCCTCGGCCCATCACGTAACATCACTACTTATTTCCAAAGAACAGTTGGGTGTTTCTCTTTTCTCTCTCTTTTACTGTTTCTAGAAACAGAAGATACCCAAATGGTTACATTTTGGGTTAAACTATTGTGTTAATACAATAAAATGATGTAAATTTTACTAGAGGCTGTCATCTTGAGAATCTCATAAACATGTCTAGACTGAAAACAGCAAATTTCTATAGATTGTAATCTTCTATTTTATTTAATGAGACTCAGTGAGTAAGCTTTTATATTGCTGCATTTCATGTTTAAGATCATATCTTTAAAAGAGCAAAATTGATCATGTGATACACATTTTCACCTCATTTCATGTCTGCATTCATCTAACCTCAGTTTGTTTACAATTTTTATTAAAAAAGAAGAACAAAAAAAAGCAAAGCTAAAGTTTTATAAACAATACACTGACAAAGCTGAACTATTCTTTCTGTTATATTACAGTGCTCTGGAAAATGTTTTGCAATATCTGGACAGTGCAGAAATATATAGTCGGGGTCTTGCACCAGTACAATTTGTCTTCCTGTCTTTATCTGACACTTCACAATTCCCTGTTTGAAGCCTTTCTCTTTCTTCAGTTTCATGCTCATCATCCTTCGTCTCATTAATTTATTCACCTCTTATGATTATTTCTTCCCTCTATGGTTTTGCCCTTGCTGTCAGCCATGCATTGTCTATTCTCATTTTCATTCCTCCATATCTTCCTCCTGCCCAATCTTCAGCTTTCCATTTCTGAAAAAGCAAAAGAGAAATCGTCTGAAATTCTTCTCTTCTACTTAGTAGAAATTATTTTTTAAAGTTCAGATTGTGATGTTTTATTGGCATAAAGGCTACTTTATACTGTAGCTGTAGGATGCAAAAACATTAACATGTGAAATTTTGACTTTTATAATGATGAACCAGTATAATATGGTATTCTTTTTTCGTGGTTCTGCAGATTTTAAAGTAAAATAACTTAAGAAAGGAAATTACCATATTGAGAATGCAATCAGTCACTTGCATAACAGGAAAAGCCGCTCACAGTTTGCCAACTGTACTTTATGACCTTACCTTAATAAGACTGGCTGTGTTTTATGTTTCGCAAATGAAAATAAAAAAATATTCTAACACCTAAATTTGTGTTTGTGGTAAGTGAGAAGAAAATATAGTAGCCTTCTTTCTGTCAGCTGATTACTATCTGCAGCAAGAGATCGATGAAGAACACCCCAATGCTGTTCAGTGTTCCTCTGTCATTTAAACCACTGGAACAGCATGGCACACGGTTGCCTTTTATAACTGCAAATTCTCAAAGAACTGTATTTTATGAGGCATTTTGACAAACTTATCCAGATGTCTTGGCAATAAATATTGCAAGTGGGCGGTGAACTATGGTGAAGCTACAAAAACACACATCAAGTCCACGTTTTACTCTCAAATTTGTGAATGGCAAAGAACTTATGTTTTATATTTAGCTTTGTTAACTGATCGTCTTTGAGTTGACTAATATTTAGCTGCTCTCACACAAGGCATTTTCAGGAACTTTATCTTTTAAATTTAGTCTTTAAAGATTATTTAGCAAATGCAAAAATATTTTTGATTATATATGTAAATCTGCCTTTCCTTACACACAACCAATGAGAAACCTTCAGAAAGTGGACATTATCTATTTTTCAATTTGAATAGGTGGCTTGGTATGCAACCAATTGTTTTCTTAACTGAAATCCACTTTCATCCACACTAATGATGTCCTGTCTGGAATTAAAAGTTATCAGATGACATTATGGAAACATTTCTTGTTCCCACACCAAGCAGACACTGTTGAGGTTTAATTAAGGAGGCTGTTGAACAAACTTATCTTTGGATATTTTTTATGCTGCAGGACTATTTCTTCATGGCCTCAAAAAGAGAAAAAAAATCATTAAGTGTGATCAAAGGAACGATGAATCATTGGAGCTCTGTTACCAGTACATCTGTCAGAATACAGAGCAATCAATTGAATCACTTCCCCTTCATCTGTCTCCCCCCCACAGCTGCTTACAGACAAGATGCTGGTAGAGGTTTGGTTTCTGGTCACACAGAACCATTTTCTCATTGTGACAAAACAAGAGAACTCTCCGTTAGCAGAGCAAAGGAAGAAAACAGATAAACAAGACCAAACTCAAAGCAACTGATACTATTAAATGATTATGTCAGAATAGTTCAAGGTTGACAAGTGGATTGAGAAATCATCACATGTCGTGAAAGGAGAGTTTTGTTTGCCTTAGTTAAACACTGAATGTTGGAGAAAAATAGTCACTTAGTATTGCAACCATGACTACAAACACATCTCTGTGACAAAGTAACCAAAGTAACCAACTTTGCAAATAAATGACTAATAATAGTTTTATCAGAGACAAACATATATTGTCTTCCTGCAGAACTAGCTATTTGATATAAAGGAACTAACTTCTTTAAAGTTGATGTATCTTTCTGCCACCACTAGTGTGTAAAGGTTTTCATTCTAACGATTTCACAAGTGATACATATAACACAAATAGTCAACTGACCCCTGCTTCCATTTAGTACTTTCAAATATTTGGTAATCCAACAAATGTCTCAAAGGAGTTGTCTGCCAATCAATTGCCAATTCTTATTAAGTTTTGGAATGTCTTTTACCCATATGGTTGGGTAAATACAATATTGTAAACTAATAATTGTAATTTATTTATTCTCATAGTACAAAAACTGAAAAGTACGGAAATAAAGGACTAAGATGGAGAGCACTTACCAGCAGGAAGTTTTTCATATTTATTTTGAGATCAGGGATCAAATTATCTCAGCATACAGCAATGTTTTGTTGTAGCTGAGACTGGATAGTTTTTATGTCTATTTGTTGCCATAATTTCATTAAAATATGTTGTTAATGAGAATTCCCAAACCCTCCTAAGACTTTCCATAAAACAATGGAGTAGTATGGACAAAAGTTAATCATCATAAGACATTTAAGTGTCTTTTTTTTATTCATGGCTGCAAAAACAGATGAACAGCTCATGCACTGCTAATATCACCATTTTCACAAAAGTGTGCCAGCAAAAGAAAGAGAATGGCTCTTCCTGCACTTGCATCAGATTTGGACAAATACTGTATATAAGTACTTCACAAAAATGACTCTCATCAGTTTACCTATGTTTGATTATTTGTCTTTCTTGGTGTCCAGTTGCTTTCATCAACGAGAAGGTGATAATACCAGGGACAGTAGGGGCAATTGTTTTGGTATTCAGGGGTGATTATAGCTTAGAAGGAGGACAGTTTTGGCTACCAGTTCTGCCAAGGCAGGTGGGTTGAATGCTGGGATTACTCTGAGGTTTAATCAGCCTCCCATGCACCAGCGATTATTTTACACAAGAGACAAGCTGTTTGCTAACTCAGGTTAAACAATGTGTGAAATTAATTTATAAATATTAATGGGTTTCGTGATGAAACACCTATAATCCTCCTGGATTTTGTTTGGATAGGTGGTGTAGATTAGGTGTGTCGTGTGCTGGCTCCTTCAGGCTGTATATCTCAGGTGTTTATAATGAGAAGGGGATCAATGCATTGATTAAATAACACGAGAGATATATTTAGCTTTTTATCAGCCTCTTAACACTGCCATCTAGGCTTTAGGTTGGGTCTCCTAATGAGACATAATTAGAGGCACACAGGAGAAAAATGATCCACAAATGCTGCAGAGGGTGACTAATAATCCAGGCTGTATCTCCCACTTAACAGTCGAAAATGGAATCGATGGCCGTAGGGAACTGTATTTGGAGAGAATAGCTAATTGGTGATGGAAATTTACAAATTCTAAATGTTAATATTAACCACCTAAAATTTACACAATTTTATATTACACATTTTACAGAACACTGAATACTGGTTACTCTTTAACATCATATTTAGCTGTTTAATTCTCTAAAATATTGTCTCTTAGCTAAAATAGGGAGGAAACAAATGCAACTTTTATTTGTCCCAATCATCGCAGGTAATGAAAGGTAACCATTTTATTAATAAGCTCAGCATTCCCTCAGTGTATCGACCTTCTCCTGTGGCCTTTTCCCATGAAGGATGGAAATGCTCCAAGACAGCAGCTCTTAGCAGGATTAAATTGGTGCTGAGTAAAGCCTATTTTATCCCAACCGCTGCCTCAGGATGTGTAGATGCTATCATGAAGCCAAGACTTGGCATTTCTTTCCATGAACAGCGGATCTAAGGTACTTCACCACGGTAAAAAAATTAAATGAAAAATGTACGATTACACACACAATAGCACCTCTTTTAACTGACAGTGAACATTAATGAGGTGAAAATGTGGTTATTTCATAAAATGCCAAGCAGTAATGTTGTTACAGATGATCTGAAAGCATAATATGCTAAGTTGTCAATTTCATCTGGTAAAGATGTGGAATTTGTATGAAGGTTTGAGAAGAAAAGAAGGAAAGTGGGAAATACAGAGACATTAAGGCAAACACACTGAATGGAATGAACAATAGAAAGTGACACAAAACAAATAGACTAGCAGATGAATAGAGACAGGTAGTAAACCAGCATACAGTCTCTTACTATGTGTACCTGTGCTAATAGTACATAAAACAATCTGGATGGAACAAGTGAACTATTCTCAGCGCAACCCAAAGACCTCTTTTGCAATATTACAGCAGTCTGTTCTGGTAGTCATCATGACCTCTTTCTTATGTCAGCCTTGAGTTTAACATTTGTATAATTTCTAAGTGCTCATTCTAAACCCAATTCCACCTCTTTTTAGATGCTATAGATATTCTCATTTTGTTTAGTAAGATTTTTTTTCATTTAGAAGAATAGATGACTGTATTTTTGCCATATTTTTTTTTTCTGCTTGAATAAGTCTCATCAAAGTAAGGCCTTGTTTCTTCTTTCCTTGTATTCCTCCATTTAATACAAGGTCCAACATCACCTGTAAAACTCTATCACCTCCTTCTGATGCCAGCTGATAGGATCAAAAATCTGACCTTTATTAATAGTAGAGGTCCTGGTTTCGCAATGTGTGTCACATTCTCAAATAAATGTGAGAGAAAGTGTGAAAAAAATTAAAGTAGAAACAGAAGTGAACCCTGGAACATATCACTCACGCATTAAATCCACCAAGGACAGGATGAAATCTGAGATGTGGAAAGTCAAGTTGTTTGTCCTTTTCAGATGCTGAGGGGTGACTTGAGATGAGGTGTAAACACAAGAAAGCCATCAAACATTTTATAGCTGAATGTGAGGAGTTCAGCAAATGGTTCCCCAGCTCTCTAGGTTAGAGAGCTGGTTCCTCAGGACTAGATTGTACTAGATTGCTACAAAAAACATCTTACTGAAGTTCAGCCAAACAGGCTGAACTTCAGCCTGAACCTACCACTAGCCTTTAGTGGTAGGTTCTCATCCTAAAATAATGCTTTGCTTAAGTGAGCATTGTTTAAGAAAAGACTATCCCAGCTTTTTATGTATTTAACTGTACTTGTGTTTTTTATTAGCCACCCACCTTCAAATAAATATACTAAAATTAGAAATTGACTTTTTCAAATTTCTTCAGTGTGGTGTTGGCTACTACTTAAAAGTTATTTTATTCTGAAGATTATAACTTATCTTCACAAGAGGTTGTGAATTAACTGAGCGTAGTTCTGTATTAATGAAAAAAACAAAACTTACTATTCAATCTTTTGATTTTTGTAATCCATACTTAGTGGGGATAAAGGATATGGAAATGTGATCATTTAAGGAGCAGCGCTGAAAACAAGTAACATATTTCATCAAAGCATTTTTGGAAATCTACTATTCTGCAGCGGGTCCAAACACATCGAGATGCAAACAGGTAGGCTGTGATAATTTTAACAGAATAAAGAGGATGCACTTTATTGAATTAGAATTCTTTTAATGTTTGAGATTCAAAACATCAACTTTGTTCATCACTCATGAATAATGATTCTAATGAATTCTTTGTACAAGACAGCCAGCATATGGTGTTTTACACATCTAATGCCATAAGAAATATTAATCTAGGGAATTCAATTCCTGCCTTGTGCGCCAGAGTGATGTGAGCAAGGAAAGGAGACAAAGTGTAACTATAAGTTCAATTCTAACATTTTGAGGTTAATTTATTTTATGTGAACTGCATTGCTTAGAACATTGAGCAGCACATAGTTTGACTTGGCCCCAGCTAAGCAGATGCCTTGTTGAAATGAACTAACCTCTATTCTGACTTTGAATCCAAGTCAATCGGTGTTCCAAAATGGCTGAATAATAAGGCAGTTGTATTTTCTGGCTCACCTAATTGTTGAAGTGTCTACAAGTTCTGTAGGCTCATATTGCTTTTCATGTCACTCTTGCTGTTTAATTTCCCACTACCGAATAAATTGGATTTATTTGCTTTCAAGGTTATTTTGTATTGCACCAGATGCTTCTGCAACTCTCATTGCAAATCTTCCAGCTTGCTGAGCTAACATGCTTTGTCATACCAATAACATCACCCAATGGCTTTGGTAATTTGCTATGCATTTCTATTTGTTTGTTTCTCAGCTTTGTGTAAATTGTTCGTATTCCAGTCCTACTATTTTATTGTGAAGTAACTCTGACAGGAGCCAATGTGAGACGCATTGAGAGCATTAAGCCCCCAGCTGCACCTCTTTGTGGTCTTAGTTCACCCCCCTAAAGCATCAGCTTGTGAGGAATGATCACTTCTTGTGGATTGGCCTGGGATGCTGCGAGGCATCATATAGATGGAGCAGTAATGAGGATTGCTTTCCAAAGTCCATCACCTGAACTGGAAAACATGTGTAAAGAGGAGGAGAGAAGCAAAAGGATTGAACTAAAAAGGGATGGAGATAAGTAGAAGAGAAGAGAAGTGAAGGAGGATATGGTGGTGTTTGTGTGGTGCCACTGTGTCCCTAGGCTCTGTCTGGACCCAGAGGCAACAAAAGTACCATCTGCTCTGAGCTACTAGAGAAGCAGGGTATAATGCAGTGGAGATAGAAGAACACGCTTCATTAAATCCATCAGTTAATCCTGTTTTTCCAAAGAGCAACCATGATACTGATGAAGCTACAGGAAAATTTAGAGACAACAGAAGAGACAAGAAATGTAATTTTATTGAATATTTCTAATATAACAACATAATTATAAGATCTGTTTATGTTTATGCATTTGGCAGACACTTTTTTCTAAAGTGACTCACAAATGAAGATGCAACAATGCAGTAAATATCAAAGCTAACAATTAAACACCATGGAAGACCAGCTGTCAGGCTCTACCATAGGTAGGGCTCCCACATGTCCTTGAAGTTCTCGAAAGTTTGTAACTTTGAAAAAATTAACTCAAAGTCCTAGGGAGTTTTGACAAGAGCTACCAAAAAAAACTATCCTTCAAGGTCCTTTAATGCTTTTTGGTATTTGCAATTTCACACGGAGGGTAAATTTTTTTTGTTTTATTTACCATTGCTAGTCAGTGTCTAAAATTGAACTAGCCTTACCAAAATACATATATACAATGATTGTAGGGAGGAAACTCTGCACCTACAGAAATTTGAAAGAAAACTGCTGTAACTTTTGTCAAAAACGTAAACATGGAAAACAATGCAATCATAAAAACAATGGGCAGACTAAAATGAAGCCGACAGGTAATGTGGATGTCATCAATTATTTAGACAGTTCGTTCTCAACTCTAGCAGAATATGCAAACACCAGATTGTTAATATTCAATAAGGTAAAAATTTGTAGAAATTTGTAGAGGGTTTAATTTCCTTTATTTAACAAAAAAGGATTGCTAAAAAAATGAGCAGAAGCTCACAGCGTTGTCAAGTGTTAAGTAAAAAAATTGTCTTCACATCTACGGGAGGTATTACTTACTTAAACACATTCTTACAGCGTGAAACATGCTGAGAGTAGGAACACATGACAAAACTAACATTGGAAATATTGTAATCACCAGCGCCTACAGGGACTCAGTCTGTCAGCATGTCCAGAGCCTGTAACAAAAGCACCAATGGCAAAATTAATCTCCTAGAATAAACTAAATCTGTGTTTTCTCTATATCATTTTTCAAAATGACACAAAGAAAACAAGACCAGCCTTGATGATTAAGCACATGGAATCCAACTCCTAATAACGCTGACATCTGGTGGATGTTTGAGAGAGATAGCGGGCAGAGTGGGCAGAGCAAGTAAAAATGATGCAAAAAGAGAGCATAATGCCAAAGGCTAGTGGAGGTTTTGATCTCGCTTTTTGTTTGCAAACTGTTCAATCATGACTACCAAGTGCTTCACAAGCTGCCCTCTCCATCTCCCTTGCTCTCTTGTCTGATTTTTGGCAGTTGTATCATGTCTATCTCCCCTAAAGCACCTCACCAGCTGCCCCAGTCAGAAGTTCCTTATGTCTTAACTGTACTGTATCATGCATAATCAAAAAATCCTTGAATAATGGAATCTGTAGAATAAATATCAATTATTCTGATTGCAGAATGATTAAATCTTAATCTTACCATTTTTGTCACCATTGAGTTTAATTTTGTGATTTAGAAATCTCAAATGATACGCTTTTAATAACACATGCTTCCAAAGAGATGCAAAACATTTGAAATAGTAATGCGTGAATAAAATGTCCTATTTTTCTCTTTCAGCTCTAAGGTCTGCCATGTAGCATCTTTCATGTAGTGGTGGATTTCTTCTTTTAGCTTATAAATTTAGGTCAACAATTGTTGGTGGCAAGACAAAGTCATTGTTCCACTTAAGGAACTTGAGCCAACCTTTTAGCAGTAACAGTCAGTTTATTCCTTAGTAATAATTTCATTTTATCACCATTTGAATGCACACAATTAGATTAATGTCAGAGGCTACAGAAGTATAAATAACGTAAAAATTAACAGACCACTACAGAAATACAACCAAAATTTATGACTCTAACTTGAGGTACATTGAAGCCTTTAAGACTTGTGACTTGACTCCTGGTCTGAGATAAGTTTTAGTTAACAGTTTTACATGTAATGAAGATTGAAAGTTAGCTGCTATGTGAGCTGCAGACTACATGTTTGCTATGTATGTTTTACTATAAAAGGATGATTTGGATTAGTAGCCAATGCAATTTAGATTATAGGCTTGTTAATCAAGACAGTCTGTAAATATTAACTCTAGTCACTCAATAATTAGATATGAATGCCTGTATTAAGCAACTTTTTATAAGAACAGTTTGGGCTGAAAATGTCAAACTCATATTTCTCATTGATTTAGGAAGTTTAACATTTATTTACTTAATGAACATGGTCTCATTCATTATGTTGTAATTTCTATCTTAAATTTCAACATCTTTAAAATTGAGAATAGTATAGAAGTAAATATATGAAAAAAATTCTGGTGACACATTGGTTGCTTCTTACCAGGAGCAGTGTATTTCTGCAGATGGCAGTAGGACAATAACATAATATTAAAGGGGAAAATTAGCTTTGAATTTTAAAAACGGATCTGTTGATTCTTGATTAGTGAACTGGTTCCTTGGGTGAATTTCTGCCTTAACATAAAGGACTGAAACAAACCTTAAACTTCAGAGAACAACCATAACAGAGAATCTGCCTCCAACAGATATTCTTTTTAGGTTTCTCCAGTATAGAAGGTTACTGTCATCAGTCTTCCTTCTCTGCTGCTTGAGGCACAAGAAGAATTTGTCACTAAGGTGCAATAAAGTTTCTCTGCACTGTAAGGGAGTCTAGTCTCTGTTTGAGCTGTCTATTGTTGAAGAATAGCAGTCGATTTAAAGTTGTCCTTAATCTCAACTCGTGTCTTCTTTATGTCAGGATTCTGTAACGTTGTTTTAAGTAAAAGTGCAGACACTTATGCAGACAGTACTTTTATCGACTGATTTAAATTTCATAATTACCAAGAAAATTAAGACAAAAATAGATTGTGTCTTTACCTAACAAATGTTATCTCAGTTGATTCGTGCGGCACTGCTCTCAGATTGTTTGTTTAGTGAAAATGACTATATCACAAAAAAATACCTAAGGTTAATTTTGTGAAAGGTCTGACATACACTGATGAACTATTCAGGCTGTCTTTGGAAGAATTAAAATAGATCTATGCAAATAATGTACCGAGTCTGGCAGAACCATATATGACTCACACACAAGGCTAATAATAATATTGCCTAAAGATTGAGTTGTTGTTTTCCCTTTCTGTCATGACAGCTTCGATCTTTGATTTTTGTCTTGTAGCTTGCTCACCAGGTTTGTGATTACAACTTGCTTTTAATATAGAATGAGACAGAGGTCATGTTAAATATTAATTCTGACCTCTGATTATCTTAGAGCGCTTAACCTTTTAATCTCTTTGCACGAGCCCTATTTGGGATTGTATTCCTGCTGCAAAAATAACAATGTGGCTTAGTTTAGTTTATCAGGCAATGCAACACTTTGTGGCTGTAGTTGTGGTCATTGAACAGTGGACCACATCCTTACTCTCATGATATATAGACCTTGAGCAGAGAACAAGACCAGGGATACAAGCAACTAAAATAGCCTTTCTGCTTTGAGTAGCCAGACTTAGATTTAGTATGCTTTTACTACAGTATAGTCCAGAGAACATGGCTTGAATGAGCTGGGAATCTGAAAAAATCCACACTTTCATTTAGTTTGGTTTACTTTCGCTCTACTCCTTTGAAAACAACCAAACCACCTGGACAATGTCATAAATATGTTACATCTGCTTCTTTGGGCTACTATCAAATGAAGCTGCTCAGCATCCAATTCCCATTTAAATTGTAGATATGTGAAATAAACATTTGTCCTAAGAATTGCATTTGCCATATGCAGAATTTTCAGGTAAGATAGGATCAATATATTTGTAGATAAGCACATCTAGAAAACAATAAGCAGGAATAAAAAATGTGAAGTAATTTATCCTAAGAACATCTTAGATTGCTGAAATGTTCACTGGCATTCAGAATGATGAGACAAATGCTTCTGTAGTGATTTACCAATCCATGATTTAAAAGGCCTTAGATCACATCTGTAAATCATCTGTAGATGACAACTCCCTCTGTTTAGTTCACTTTATTTTCTTTGTTTCTTAGGTTTTTTTTTTTACTTTCCCAATGTTCATGAACCACTCTAGTGTTCACTTACAAGCAGCGTAGCCCATCGTTTCTCAGGTGGGCCATAGTTTGGCAGAGACTTTGAAGAAAAACTGTCTAAGGAAAGAAAACTTTGGTCCATTTTTCCTTTCTGTAAGGTCAAGTTATTGAACTTGGCCAGAGTGTATAATCCTGCCTCTTTACCCAATTTCCAATAAATCTAATCAGCATGCTTGAACTAATTGCATTTTGTTTTAACTGTACTGGTGGCATATGAAAGGACTGTAGATATTATATTAGGAGAACACAAGCTTTAGGTGCACCATATGCTGAGGTTACAGTCTTTGACACATCTCTCCTGAGTGTGAGCCCTGGGGCCATTTACTGCACATCTTTCCATTTCTTCTTCCTATCCTGCTACTAACAAAGATCACTTCTGACAAAAATCTCTTTAAAAAGCAAAATAAAATTGCTGCAGGCTACAAAGAAAAAACAAAAACAACAGAATCCCCAATAAATGAGAGGAAATGCTAATTTTGTATAGTAGATAGAGTGACCGTTGAGGGAAAATACCAGAGTTTTAGCATGTAAAGCCAGTCTTTATTCTGCAACTGTTACTTTTAAGGAAGATGACATATTGTATTCTTTTGGCTGTTTCAACCAGCCATTTTTACAGGGTCTTTAAGAAAAAGTACTTCAGTGTCCTTCCAACAGATAATTAAAACCACGGTACAGTGTGCCTGGTCTGGTTTCAAGTAAGTGTTTAGTTCTGGATTTTTTAAATTGTACTTAGACACTAAAATTGGTTTCATTCAGCTCAAATCTCACCTCCTCAGGCTGTAAACAATACTGTATTTATTTATGAAGTCTATATTGTGTAACTACTTTTGATTATGCTGCTGTAAATATTCGTCCTTTAGCCAAGAGATTTTGGCAAGCAGTTTAAATACCAAGAGGTTTATTTGGTAGATAAATGCAGGTTAAGCAAACTATTCTTTAGAGGGGAACAAGGCATACATTTTTTTATACTGTCTGGTCCGTGCCAATTGCCCATTTGTTTCCTCGCTTTAGACAATTATCTTAAACCTCTATTTGCTGACTAATACATTTCACATGGTTACAATGTTTCGGTAGTTATTAAGCCAATAAAAATGGCCATTTTTCTTTTCTTTAATAGAAAATATCCTTAAAAAATACATCAATGCTGTCTGTTTCCAAGTTAACTGGAAACTTCTTCCATTTTCCATTCAGAAAATGGACAAAGTACTCTTTTCAGAACATTTTGTTCAATTGTCAATATTTTTGAAGGGCTTTATTTCAGAGAAAATCTCAGTAAACAAATCTCAGTCTGCATCAACTTCCTGTGCAGCTCTTGATTTGCTGTTAAAAGTTATACAAGATTATTCCATTATTATTCTGATATTTATCACATAAAATGAATACTGGCACGGGCCAGTAATTCCAACTAATTTAAAACAAGAAAAGTTTAGTCTGATTCAATGAAAGTGAAAACTTTAGCTTTCAACTTCAGATTACTGCATTATTCAAACCCCTTTTCTTTTCTGAAAGTTGCTATCTAAAATGGTAAATGATAAAGGCTTTTAACTAGTTTCAAATGTTATCAGTTGGTCAGTTTTTATCTATAATTTACAAAAGTGTATTACACTGCAAGTCTTTGTACTAAATTTTCCATTTTGACTTAATTTTGAAGCTCCATTCACAGAGTCATTGATGTTGAGAACCAGAGGAGCTGTCTGAAAAAAGTGACTTATCTCTATAGACGGGCAAGAACAGATCAGATCTCACATTCTGCCTGTTGGATCTCTATCACCTGAGGAAAAAAAAGAAAAATAAAGTCAGACTATGAGAACGTTACTGCTAGAGACTGATTGATCAACATAAAGACGAGAAAGAAATGGAAACCAGAGGGACAGAAAAAGCTCTGAAGAAATTAATCAGGAGTTTGAGGGACTACTTTACATTCACTGTAAATTGAAACAATGACAGCAACCATCACGAGTTCAGATCATGCAAGGCAGACGGAGGAACTGGTCATAGTCTACAGAATTATTATTAGACTATTTAGTTTGTACAAGGTTTAGTGGCCGTAAGTTCAACTGTATATGGATAAAATATATAAAAAGATAATACAGATATTCAGTGGTTACCAAGAATTTTTTGAGTAAAAATCTGGAAAGCCTCTCAGCATTTGCCTCACTCTACACAGTGATCTAAAACTGTGTTTCTCAATCCTGGCCCTCAGGGACTACTGCCCTGCATGTTTAAGGTGCTCCCCTTCTGCCACACACCTGCCCTGAATAAATGGGTGATTAACAGGTTTCTACAGTCTTTATAGCATGCAGGCGCTAATGCTATCATTTAAATCAGGTGTGTGGAGCAGAGCCACGTTAAAATATCCAGGGCAGTGTTCCCTCAGGACCAGTATTGAGAAACGCTGGTCTAAAACTTTTCAAAATCACAAGTAAAGTTGAAATATGTTCTAATTTATACAATTATACTCATCATAATTTGAAAGTAACTCTCTTTTTATTTCCTTGTTTTGGTCTTTATGTTGAAAAAGAGCAACCATTTGGCCCTTACAGCAGAGTGAACAAGTGACTAAAGGCAAACATCTTTGCATCGTTTTTTTTTAGGCTTGTTCTAAAAAACCAAGTTGAAACTTATTTCGATGGAATTCATTGCAATTTTCTTCTTCTGGGTTACTGGAATTCAACTGTATCTGTGTAAGTACCTGCTGCAGTATGATTCCTGACGGCAAACCCTCAGGGTAGCCTAGTTTTGGAGTGAACATTTTTACCTGGCTTCGGCATTAAGCTCCTGCAATGCATGAATAAGGCTATTTGACAATGGTACAAACATTCAGCATGCATTCATTTTGGCAAAGTAAAGCAAGTCATACTTTTGCTTCTTTTGTTTTAAATATAGTTCTTTACGTTTTTTGAACGTTTAACCAAATTGGGTTGATTCAGATCAAGTCTTCTGTCATGTACACATGAAGGTTTCTGTGAGTGCTGATCTTTGTGCTGAGAATCCTCCTAAAAAATGAACCAAAAGGTAGACAAGAAGCACAAGAAGTGTTTCAACCAAGTGCTGATTGTGGAAGTTCTTGTAGCTGGTAAATTATTAGACTATAATGTAAATTCTATAATGTAAATTATGACCAAATGATAACATTTGAAACTAGTTAAAAACTTTTATCATTTACCATTTTAGATAGCAACTTTCAGAAAAGAAAAAGGGTTGAATAATGCAGTAATCTGAACTGAGTTGAAAGCTAATGTTTTCACTGACATTGAATTAGACTAAACTGTTCTTGTTTTAAATTAGTTAGGAATACTGTATCCATTTTCTATGCTAAATATCAGAATAATAGTGATTTTGTAAATACTAAAGAGCATAATATGAGATACATTAAATTGAATTGTTGATTAGATTAAAGGGCACTGTGTGTGAAAGTAACACAATAGAAGTCTTGATCTCAGACAAAATTGTCATGTAAATAAAGGGAGTTGAGAGTAGAGGATTGGATTGATTAGCTCTGATTACCTAAACTCTTACGACTCAAGTTATGTGGCTTGCCTCTTTATCAAGTTTGCATTCATATATAATTTTTGTTAATCTATTTTTTTATCTTCTCATCTACTTCAAAATGCACATATAGCTTTTTGTGGCTTGTTGATGACTCATAATGTAAACTAACTTTACATGTTAGTTCAATTATGATCTTTGCCATAAGGAAGTTTTCATTCTACTGTTTTGTTTTAGTTATCTCTGAAGACTGGCAGCTTCAGCTATATTGTCAAGTTGTGTTCAGTGAAGTAGTTTTTTCCTCAAGCCAGCTGTCTTTTTTTCTGTGCCAACTGCTTCCTGGGGCTTTATGTTTAGGATGTGGTCTCTCCAGTGCCTGGCTTCCCTCTTGCTTTGCCCCAAACATTCATTCAGCTCTCCCTCTTTTGTTTCCCTTCTTATTCTTATTTCTTTGCAATGCCCCAAAAAAATATGGGAAACATATTTCAAATGTTCTTACACTGCAACTAATAGTTGTTTAATGGAGGTGAAAAGAGAAATTGCCTCAGCTTTTTCATAAACTTTGAGAACTTTTTTTCTGCCTTAACACCATTTAGCTATTTTTCTTTGTCTCTACTAACACAAAAACAAAACAATTGTTTGCCCTTTTTTCAGGAACAATACAAAAGCTTAAACACCAACTTAAAGGTGACAATTTTCTCCATACCAAACAAATCAATCCTAAAATAATCTTGAAGTTTGCAGAGGCAATGCAACTGCATAATATCTAGGCATAGTCAAAAATCTGTGGAAACTATATTTGTTGTTTGAGTGGAACAAAGTGTTTACCGATGTTGATAATGATTCAGGGTTTTTTCATATCTTTGCACATGCTTTAGATTCTGTGCATATCATATTTTGAATTCTATGCCTCAGCTTAACTTCATTGTGACCTCCATTAAAAGAACAATCTAGGACTGACGATCAATGATGAGAAAAATAAAACAAAACAAAACAGAGAAAATGAATTGGTATTTCTCTTCTAAGCGCACAAGCGTGCAAATCGGATTTTTCATGAAATCACAATATCACAAACTAAGAAATATATGCTACATTGGATAGAAAGAGGTTAATTTCTTATTATCATTGTCATGCAAACTTCATCATCGGCTTGTTGTGCTGAACAATTTCTGTGAACATTTATGATTTCCATGCTGTTTAAATATAGATAATTTCAAGATACAAATTCAGACCTAAACACAAGTCTATTGCTTACTAATTTATTTATCTATTACAAGTGGTTCTTAAATGGTCTGCCACAGCTGGTCTAAACATGAAACTATTGAGCTCTTTTAAGCATAAATATTTGTGAGCAACTCCAAAGAACAACGAAACTAAGTCGGAGTACAGACATGACTCCAGAGAAATTTAGGTCGGGTGTGAAGGGTTATGTTTTGGGTGCCCAGTAAACAGGCTTTTTTATTTAAAAACTTAAATGAACATTTATGTAACCTTCCAAATGAAATAGCAATGTTGGTCATCAATGATGATGTAAACAGTGACATGTAAGTGTGCATGAGTCACGAGAAAATGCTAAGTAATTATGCTCAGATTAGCATAAACTTTGCAGAAATCTAAGAAACTAATAGATTTCTGCAAATCACACATCAACGATGTGTCTGCGAAGAAAATGGTATAGTGCCCATGCCACTATATCATTTATAGTGGCATGTGCCACTATATTTTGGAGTGTGTATCAAAGTGACTTTGAAATATCGTGATCCCACACCTCAAACTCTACTGATGTGTGGTCTTGTATATGTTAGGACGAATCCTCCCTGTTGGAAATTTCCTAATTTGAACAGAAATTTTAAATATTTAGACTTACCACTTGTCAAAAGAAAATAACAGTAGCTAAATAGTCTTATATACTGACTTGTTGTTGGTTCAGACTTTGCTCTAATTGAACTGAGTCCTTGACTTTTATCCACTGCTCTTTGGTGTGGAGAAGTTTCTGATGAAGCAAGAATGAGTGATTGAACAATTAATCTTTCTGCTTGTTGGAGCTCATTAGCTCTACTTCGCAGTTAATTTGTTTGCATAAAGCTTGAAAGTCATCCACCACTGAAGCCGCTAAAACCAATTGTTTTAGTTTGAGAACCGTGGCTCTAAGGTATGATAATTGGTTTAGTGTTGTCATCCATTCCCCTCCTCTCCGTTATTTTAATGGTAATACCATCTAGGGATTTGAGGTCTGAGTCTGCTGCCTCCTTGCCTTCCCCCCTTTAGTCCCAGTCCCTGACTGCCTCCTTGTGCTCCAACAATCCCAACAGCAACTTTGCTTACAAGATAATGAGGTGTGCAGTGCCAGGGTTGGACACATAGTTGCCATCTCCTACACTTGTCTGCTCAGTGTTTGGGATTATGTTAATTGCTTTTCTGCATCTATGTCTCATGCAGATGTGGGACACACATGAACATGCACACAGAGTAAGCAGTGCTGCTGAAAATCACCACTGCACTCACACATTGATTTGATCACAAAAAAAATAGAAGAAAAAAAAAAACATCCACATTCATGTCATTTCCGTAGGGAAATTATTGATTCAGACTTGGATAGCAATCCAGAATTTATAAGTTTTTGCAACAGCAAACTGGCTCAATACTTAGATGACCCAGCAGAAATGTGCATCTGTTCGTTGGCAGTGGTTTTAATGCCAGCAATGACTCTCTGCTGAGGTCCTTGATGCAGCCACTGGAGCTTGGCTTTGCTTTTTGTTTCATTGAAGTATTTACCCAACCTGTGCAATGCCCTTGTCACCTTCACTGATTTTCTGTCACTTTCACAGTTATTTAAGGGACCACTACTGCATCAACTCTCCAAAAATGAAAACTACAATTTATTTAATTGTATAGTTAGTTTTGGAGTCTCTTTTTAAATTTTATTTGAATTATTTGTCAACTTCCTTTTGGTTGTTTAAAGCTTAAGTGATGAGGAATGACGGGAGGATAGACTCTTTTTCTAAAAAAGTTAAGTGTTCAAATTTGTTGCTTATAGATCCAAAGAAGATTGTCATTTAGATATCAAAAATTAATTTAAAAAAATTAAGAATATGATAAAATAATATATATGGCACTTTTTTCCCCCTCAAACTAACATCCATTTGTAAACCTTTATTGCCATCCATTTTGAAGAAGAATTGAAAAAAGGCTCTCCAATGTTATTTTGATTCTATTTTCAGTGATTTGTCTGCAAAAACGAAAAAAAATCCACTTTGATACTGATGTTGCATATTTTTAAAAACAACTTAAAGAAATTCTTTCATTTGCTTTGAGACTGGAAATTCTGCGAAATGGTTCATAGAGAAGCTGGAACTCCACATGTTCCCCACTCATTGGACAACAAACTAGACCTACCTTGCATTAAGAAACTACATAAAATGCATTTTGCATTATTCATAAATTCCATTTATGAGTTGAAATTATTTCTATAACTTAATATGCATTTTTTTGAAGGTGTGCTTGCCTAAGATGCTGTAAAATGTTTTAATGGCCAAGGGAAAAGAAAGGAGGATCACCAACTTTAATACAAATGGCAGATGTTCATTTTGTTGGGGAATGCTTTGAAGAACAGTGTTGCAAAGGATTGACGACATGACACAACCAATGCATTAACACCTTTGAAAAGATGGAAGCAAACGTCTCTGACTCTTGCTGATTAAAGAAGTCGTGAGTCTATCAAGACAAAATGTTCTTTTGAGGTTTGAGTAGAGATGTTTCAGAAAACACTTCATGGCTAATCAAACTGGCTTTAATGAACTGAATCTTGGACTACATGGACTCTTAAAATGTATGATGTGCAGGACAAAATGAATTGTTTACTGAAAAACCTTTTAATCAAATCAAAAAGCTTTAAAAAAAAACTTGGATCAAAGCTTTTTAATCAAGGTGTTTCTCATTTCCCTGCATTGGAGAGTTTTCTGATAACAATCTGACTTTAAATGATTCAGTCAGGGACGATATTATTGCAAACCTCATTTTCCTCAGACAACAGTTCTTAGAATATTTCCCTGTGATGTTCAAACCCTATAACTAGATTAGGAACCAATTCAGCATCAACTTCTCTGATATTCTGAACAAACTGACTTTTAGAGAGCAGGTGATAGAACAGTCTTGTTATGAAACAAAAGTTGCCTGAGTAAAATGCTTCCACACTACTTGCTTGGGTTATGGCCAACACAAAATCTGGCAAAACATTAGAGTTTAATCAGGGACTCTAAAAGTGATTATTTAAAATTGAAATCTCAAGACCCACCTGTTACTTTAATAACTTAACTGAGAAAAAATAATATATATATATATATATATATATATATATATATAAACTCACTTTATTAAATGTACTTGAGGTTCAAGAAAAAGTTCTTGCCTTTTGATAAAAGACCTGGGATCCTAAAAAAGTGATGTGCATGAATAGATTTATGATGACAGTAAAATGTCTTTATTATTACTTTGTGTTAAGGAACCTTTATGATGGACTAATTGCCCCTATTAAGTCAAACTATATAATGAAGAGATTTACAACCATAGACACTATATAAACTGTCATAAAACTTGTTCTAACACTAATTCAGACTGAACTTTTCCTGTTTTAGGTTAGGTAGGATTATGATAATTATTTTTGTTTGCATTATTGCTAGATTTTTTTAAACTTATTTTATTTTTATTTTTTTTACAAAATATCTATTTTTAACATTTTATAAACTTTTACTTCACATAAGTTGCTGGAATATTGGCCCCTTTCTGTGGAAGCTCAATTTTTTTCTTTATCTTATTTGATATCTTTAGATTTTTCATTGTGTTTTAGGTGTTGCTTTAAAGTACATTCACGTGTGTGATTTTATTTAACTGAAATGTTGTGAATTAAGAAAGGCAAAACATCATCATCAAACATTTTTTGAAATCGCTTAAAAACAGAGATTTTAATGTATGTAAACTTCTAACTTTGAAGAAAGTGATTTTATAGCAGCAATAGATAATTGACGATGATAATAACCTTAATGGATGAAACACTTTGATTTAATAAATTATGTCTTTTTAAATACAGTGTATGGAAATAATTTATTTCGGCTGTCTGTTTCTAAGAGTTTTCATAAATCTCTACATTACAGTAATTTTTTTCCACTACATAGCTTTTCCTGTGTTTTATGTTTCTGACCATTTCCTATTTTCCAAGTGTTACAATATACTGTATTTTATTTATTTATATATAGTTTTTGACATTGTGCCAAAAAAATGGCTATTGAGATATGCTTGTACATTAAAAAAAATTTATATTTATGATTTATAACAAATTTAGATTTCTTTCCATGTTCATATCAGGTATATATATATATATATATATATATATATACACACCCCGTAATTTCCACACTATAAAGTGCACCTGATTATAAGCTGCACCCAGTACATTTTTAAAGGAAAAACCATTTTGTACATACATAAGCCGCACCTGTGTATAAGTCGTATGTGCCTACATACAGACAGTACACAGAAAGAGTTTTCAAAGTTTTAGTAATATACCTTAGCTTTTTTTTCCAAACAGTGACTGAGACGCGGCAGTAACACAGCAGCAACACGGTAGCACAGCACTAACAAGGGTGGTAAAAAAAAAAAAAAAAACATACCGGTAAAAGTCACTGAGAGCCGTCTTCATCTTCCTCTTGTGCACTGAGACGTGTTAAGTTACATTAAACTTGCATCTTCCTCTACATATATATGCCTCATGTCTCACTCTTACCTTTTCTGCTCAAGTGCCCCTGGCGGCCGTTAGAAAAAAAATGCATAAATAAGCCGCATCTTTATATAAGCCGCAGGGTTGAAAGCGTGTGACAAAAGCTGCGGCTTATATTCCAGAAATTGCGGTGTGTGTGTGTGTGTATATATATATATATATGAATAATTTCTATGTCAAGGTGTTGAAGAATCATTATGGAAGAGAGGAAGTGCCATGAGTGAGGCTGCTGAACTCAGGATGTTGTCTCCAGGCAGTTGCTGAGAATTGCTGATCTAACACTAAAGTCTCACACAATATCTCCCAGTCCTAAGCCAAGACAAATAAGAAATACAAACCCCTGCATGCTACAGGCAATGCTGACAGAGGATCAAGTGTAGCGTATTGACTGAGCATGAGCTGCTCCATCATTTAAAATCACACCAATATAATCTGGAACTACTATTCATGTGTGATTGTTGAGGGGAGGTTGAACCATTGTGAGAAGGTCCATGTATTGGCTCAGTATTTTCAGATAATTGGGTTTAGTTTTTCAATTCAACTTGCTATAAGACAAGTGCCAAGTTTGTGAAGATTTTTCAACCCTTTTCCAACAAATTAGAACAGTTATGGAAGACTCAAGAAATTAAAGGGGAGTCTTAATCACATGTGATTATGATTTCAACTAAAAGTTGCTTTTTCTACATTGATTTTAATGTTCTAAATTAAGCTAATGATTCAACAACAGCTTTCTCCAGTGATGATCTCAAGATTGTCTCTGTAGATAATAGCAAAGGAAACTTTAGGATCTCTGTCTGGGTTTATATCTGAAGTTTTTTAAGTTCATTGTCATAAAATATAAAAGTTCCAGTGTGAGATGAAACAGACTGTTATATAGCTCCAATATTTACTCTATAAATTCAGAGTTAAAACTCTTGGCTGCATTTTAAAGCTGCAGAGTTCCTATGGAGAGTACTTACAAACATTATCTATGGCAACCTCATGTTTATACCAGCAATTAGAGATTATACAAGACTGAACAGTACATATAGGAATTGACAATTAAATAGTTGTATGAACAATGACTTTTATGGATATAACTAATATTGGAAAGAGTAACCTTTATTGAGTTTGTAATTAGTTGTCTAATAGTTCTTTTACCGTATATTGCTTCTGCATGGCTATAAGGATGGCTGTTATGCCACACATTAGAATAAAAACTCTACTGGCCTTACATCTTTGGGAATGTTTGTGTTTATTTACATATTCTATTAAACTTTAAAACCAAAAACCTGCAAAATGAGAATCAGTGATATTGAGATTGATAGTTTTATTGGAAACAAACTGATTAGAGTTTTGGAGCTCAAAGTTTTGATCTGCTGATGCCGGTTTTTGTCACTACTAATTTAAAACCATTCATTTATATTAGGACCAGGTAAAACATCAAACTGAATGTGTGCGAGAATTCTCTGTAAAATACACTGTTACCATAATTTAAACACAAAAACAAAATTGTTATGAAACTGACATTTCATGCTGTCTATGGCATCTTTTCATCACATTTAGGACGGTGAGCATCAGTAACCTTAAGAGAAAGTATTTTGAAAATTGTGCATTGAAGAAGAATATTTGCATAGTGTATACAAAAAAAGTTAGGACTCCTGGTCACTGATTATTTTTACTAACCAAAAAAAAATAAATTTTTCAAAAATTTACAATGAATGTATCCTTCTATTGTTTATGAAAAAAAAAAATCTGCATCTCCTTCACAATTGCAGCCAAGTTGGGTGAACAGAAAAACATAATCCCGACATTTATATTTCACTTGATTTACCGTTCATTGAAAGTATATTTCCATCTTCATGAAAAATGTCAGAAAAAATATGGGGGCAATTGTTTATGCACCGTCTTGAGGATGAGTTGATTTATTTGGAATACACACGTCATTTCAACATCATTTTGTAAAAGTTTTCCTCTACAAATGTCGAAATATAATAATGTACTTTTTAGCATGATTTACTAATATAAGAAAAGAGGCTTGTGCATTATTGAAACCTTCAAAATAAGTGGAACTATCAGAGCCTGCGTCTTTTGCTCAACTGATCCTGGATAGCTGGTTCACAAACAAGCAAGTAGGCATGCGTGCAAACTCACACACACACACACACCCCCCAACATATACACACAGGTTGCTTTGAGAGGGAAATGAAGTGAAGCAGAAAATTGGCAGGAATGTGAGAAGTTTGCTCTGATATGATCTATGAGATGAAGCAGTGGAGCTTGTCGCTCCATATAATCCGACATGACAGCAGCATCTCTGGTCACCTATAATCCATTAATCACACAAAAAAAGCTCTCATGCATCCGCACGTAGTTATACACCCAATCATGCACTAATACAAAAACAAAGAGGCACATAGTTACTCCAGTGAGACATCACAAAATTGTCCAAGAAAACATCTGTCAACAGGCATTTTTTTTGTTCAAACTATTTCACTTTCTTTTATTCCACATTACCTTTCTTCAGATGTTAATAAATGAAATTATGTTTACGTTTTTGAGAACTGACCAAAATCCTATAGTCAATGTACTAGTAGAAAACCTTCATGCCTGTTCTAACTAGTGGTGAAATATACACAAGATAACATACTGCATGAGCTCAGTACAAAGTCACAAATATAAAAGAATTAATTTTGGCTGAATTACCAAATCACCAGTAGTAAATGCTTAATGTGCCGATGGCTATCGGTCCGTTAAGCATTTACTTTTTCCCACAGTTACACAAAACGTTTTAAGCTGTACGTGTCTTACAAATTTGCACATTGCTAGCCATAAATGTTTCTCTTCTTCTTCTTTGCTAAATGGCTCAAGTTCATTTAAATTGGATTAATTAGATCTGAAAACATATTTCAAGTCTTACTATATGTTCAGAATTGGATTTAGGGCAAGACTTTCAATTGGTCATTCTAACCAATTAAGTATGAGCCAAACCATGTTTTTTTTTTTCTTTTTTCAAAAGACCCACTAAAAGTTGACATGAATTAATGCCTTGTGCTGCATATCTCTGCAGTAACCCCCGAGTTGCAAACTTGATCCAGTTCCATCTTTGGAAGGTTTCATTTGGATCGATGTACACTGATACCAGCAAAATGACAGATTAAGTAATTTTTGTGTTTTATTTGTAGGTCTCTTCATTCCAGGCTTATTCGCTTTGCTAAAAAGGTACAAATCAAAATCAGATTCTCCTTCAAATGACAAAGACAGAATTTACCTTTGAATGATGAATTTTTTTCAATGAGAAAACTAAAATGACACAAAGGGCTGCATCTGATCTTGAAAACCTGTCAGACAGATTTGATATTACAACAATAATCTGAAAACATATTTTTTTCAGATTACAACTGTAATATCAAATCAAACAAAAGGGTTAAACATTTTGATGCTGCTAAATTGACTGGCATGCAGTGGTTTAATCACCTTCTGAGTGACAGCTCTCTTTTTGATCACACATAAAGATTTCAGTCCTCTCTTTGAAGGATGCTTGCAAGTTGGCAAAATTGCTTCACTTGACAAAGAAGGCAACTATGCACTCTGGCTCTGAAATCTTGGGCTGCAAGGACGCTATAATCTCTTCTTGTTATGAGAATTGAATTTTATGTGAATGAAATTTATAGACGCTAACAGGAAAAAAAAAACTTCCCAAGCCCAAATTTCCTAACCCTATAAGGAAATGAACAATGGGGATTCAAAAAGAATACACATAACTGAATTAAACTGCTGAGCAGCTGCCCAGGTTATTTGCATATAGTTACAGTAAAGGCAATAGCTACAGTCTTCCAAAGGGGCTGTTACTGTACAGTACTAATTAAATACTGAATGATTCTTTGCTTATAAAAAAGAGCAACTCATTTACCCCGTTTTCTGTTAGTAAAAGTAACTGAGGATTTATATAATAAGATCAGATTTTGATTTGACTCTATTGTAATTTTGTCCCTTTTTGACTCATTTAGCCGTGGTTGCTACTGCTGTAAAGTAATAAAACAACACACATGTTGTGAAACATTGATTATTTGGGGGAAAAAATGGATGATGAAGCTCATTATGCTGTTTTGCTGATTTTGGTAGGAGTTAAATTTTTTTGGTTTGACATTTGATCTATGATTGTCAATCACTTGAAATGACAAGCGATTGACATTTTCAAAATAATAAGGCGAACAACCAAATTTCCACATTAGGATAGTGATATACACACTTTGACAGGGCAAGTGATCCTTAACGTATTATAGTTTACTAATTTGTATATAATTAATTTTATTATGTCTGTAAAATAAAAAGTCTGTTGAGAGCATAGATTGATATGATGATTAGAAAGATTGTTTAGTCGGAGTCACAGATGCAGCAAAACAAACAGGCGGTTGTTTTATTTTTGTTTGTTTTTGACGAAATGGAAGTACAAGGGAGCTGACAGATAACATTCCACTATAAGACCTTAAACCTGTGGCACACATCAAACCCCAAAACCTGAAGTGATAATGAAAGTTGTAAGGACTGCCATCAGCTATCAGCAAGCACAGGAGACTGGACTCAGGATCGTAAACGGATACTTGTTCTGACCAAGGAGGAACAATGGTAAATCTCCCTGTCGCTTTGGTGTCTGGAGATGTGAAAAGTGCCAACCCCAATATGATTGTCTGAACAAATTAAGTGTTTTTATTTGTAGACATGTGCAAAGAAAATGTAATGTTTTTAAATAAGAGATATGCAAATATTTATGCAGCCATTGCTCTGGTTACTGGCTTCTAAGTGTTCATCAGAGTGTCACTGCAAGAAACTATTTCTGTGTTGGTTGTTGGAAAGTTTCGTTACTGACCGCAAATTATCCAGGAATGTTGTGGCAATAATGTCTTTCAATCTACTTACATGATATCAAACCATACTACCTCAAAGTTAAGCTCCAATTTAACTGAAAAAGCTCTAATACTACTACAGTTAAAGCTTGGCATTTATCAAGTCAAAAATCCTACCCCTGTAAACAGTCACAGCTAATCCAAATGGGGCATCGGTGGACAGACACACTGAGAATGCAGTGAGTAAAATAAAACGTTTTATGTATTCCGATGTTGACCGAAGTGTTCAGAACGGCTGTGCTGGTTCACAAAGGTGCAGTTGTGCAAGACTGAATAAAGGAGATGAATGTGACAGCCTCTCTAGCAGTCAGCAGCCCCAGAATATAAACAGCAATAAGCAAGTAGGATCAGAGTCCTATATCCTTTGTATGTATCATTATGCACTTAGTAACTCAGTGTCATTGCAATGAATACGTGTTTGGGAATTTGTACTTTCACTCTAGCGAGAGTGAAATAATTGGAATCATGACTTGGCGCCACATGAAATCATTTAATTTTAGAAAGTGAAAAAGTGCAGTGTTTTGTTTTTCTTTTCCAGTAGCAGGCATAATAAAACTTTTATATAGATTCTTTAATGGTGGACAGTATCTGAAGGCAACAATTTTGAGCACAGATATCATGTTGCTCAAAACATCCAGGACAAAGTCTCTCAAAACCCGGAATCACTGTGGGTATGATGCAGCATTTTGTAGGCAGGGAAAGACTTTAATACTTAAAGGTAAAATCTACTGGCTGTCATCCTTGTTCAATTGGTCAGTTCAATCTTTCAAAATCATTTGAGCAAAGCTGACAGTTTCTTATGTTCACAGAACTTTTGTTTTAATTAAATTCTGTTTAATGTCCTGCATTTGCTGTGGAAAATCCGTGAGGTTGCAGTTAAGACACAGTTTGACAAATGCATTGATGTTGCTTGCTGCTTCTGGAGATCTTCTTAGAACATGATTGTTATAACGTTGTATTTTAGAGTTGCCAATTTAAGAAATAGCCTTGTTTTTGAATCTCCAAACGGAAGTACAGGGAGAACTTGGACAGAAAATCCATTGAAATTACAGCCTGCAAATTCCTCAGCTTCATGCCAACACTGCTAAGCACTTTTTCATAAGTGTAAACAAAATAACTTTGAAGGCTAAATTTCACCATGTTCTTGTTGATGTCTAAATCTGACCAAACAGCAAATGCTTTCAAAAAACAGAAACAATGTTTTAAAGGTTTTCAGCTTTGTGTGCCCCTCAAAAGCCAAGTGTTTTCATGTGTCACCCAGTAATCTTTCCAACCTTCAGGGCATCATGTATTTCTCAGACTTTAATTATTTTTAATTATGGCAATTTTGCGATATTTTTTTAGATTTTGCTGTTGGTAACTTCACATGAAAAAAATAAATAAATGAAAAGGGTTTGCAAAAATCAAGAATCATTCAACCAAGAAAGGCATCAACCTAGATGTAATTTGTATGAAGTTAATTTTTGACCTAGAAGCAAAAAAGGTACACTTCATATTTACAATTTTTTTCACTGAAAGAACTATTTTGATTAGTGTTTTACTAAATTGTGAAAATTGGAGCCAGGACGTATCGTGACAAACGAAATGTTCAAAGTCTCATTCAAATTTATTGAAAAACTGTGTTGTCAGCGTGTATGGCAGATGCCAGGAGTTTGTCTGTCCGGTGCTTATCATGGCGCTACAAACAGCTTCTGGTGGCACCTCGGGCGTTGTCAGAAGACAAGAGGTCCATTATCAACACTTTTACAATGTTGAATAAAGTCGAAGTCACAATCACAAGGAGTTTATTGCACTTAAAACATTCAAGTGTGTCCTTCAAATTGTTCAACTTTGGGATGGTTATTTTCTAATCAAGTCTTCATTTCCACTTATTAGCAGATTTGTGAAGAGTTAAAGATGCTGGAGATATGCTTGTCAGGATCCATTCCCTTGAGTGATTGGTGTTGTGTGTGTATATTAGCGTGTGAGTGACTGTAAATGTGCATGAGTGTACTGGGGCACAGATCATAATCCTTTAATAAATATTTGTGTCACTGTGACTGACATTTCCCGCCAGTGCTCCGATAAAAGTCTCTGTTTGGTGCTGTCTTTTTATGAACCCAACATCTCTCTTTCTCAGGGAGCCTGTTTGTTTCAGTCAGAAACAATAGAAAGCAGTGTTGGCAAGAAATGTAGTGGAAGGGGTGCAGAACCAGAATGCTGTGCTTTTCAGCCACATTCCGAGGGTAAAATAATGTGGCAAAATGTTGGAAATTATAATTTTTTTTTTTTATGTAGAAAATGTTTCACTTATCTATTTCATGCAAGAATACAAATGTGGTGACTCTCTTGTTTAATAAGCCTTTATTTGTTATGAAATATAAAACTACAGTCAGAACTCACAGAAGAAAAATGTTTAAACTGAAATGGAAAAGTCTTCATAGTGGAAACATTTTTTTTGTTTTCTTTCCTCAATAAACAACGTTACTAGAGAATGTAATTCTCTATAAAGAGCTTTTCATATTTTATGTGTTTTTGTGTTTTTAAAGGTAATTTTACATGTCTAAATGTGAAAACATCAAGTACTGTTAGATCTATGAAGCATGTGTGGTGCTTATGATGTATCCCTGTTTTGTACAATAGTTATAAAGTTTCTTTTATCATGACATCAGGGTTGTATCTTTTTGTTTTTGCTATTTAATAATCACTCTACCAACTTGGGATGAAAGTTCTGGGCTCAAAATGTTGTCTAAGAGTTAACCAAACAGGTCAAATAATTACTTGGTGAATTAATCAGGTAATAAGATTGCCATGTCTTTTGAACTTCTTTTGCACTCTGAGGTGAGTAGAAACTTCATCTTTATGAGATAGAGTGAGAGATAGAGTGAGATTAGGAAACAGTATTATTGGGACATTGCCATATGGAATTCACACATCTGCTACTTGCGCTATATTGCAGCAGTGTTGCATATTTGTAGTTTATACTGAGAGTCTTTGTGTTGCTCTTGAAATCTTTTGGAAATTCTTAGGGCATTGGTAGACTGTCATTTACTTTGAGCACATTATTTTTGAAATGCAAGGTTGATACCTTGCATTACAGGTGTAGAAAAATATGTACATAAAACCTTTTGTTTTACTAAATAACATGTGTTCATTATTGCGCAATAGCCAGCCCCGCCCTAATCCTCACAACTCCTTTGGACTGACTACTGACCAGCCCTCCATCTAACGGGTCCGGAAAATATCTAACACCTCGAGTCTTACCCAGTAGCAGCATAGAGAGATAATCGGTTTAAGCTGGTGTCGAGGGAGATTCGTCTAGCTCTAACTACAATCCCGAAGTTACGACCCTTTTCAGTTAAGAAGCAATCAGTTGAGTAGACCTCACAACTGCATAACTCCAATAACCACTGCGGTTAACGGTAGCCGTCCCCCTAATAATAACGGGCACTTGTTATAGGCTAGATTATTATTAGTAACTCTGCGCCAGTTCCAGGGTCATTATTTTTACTCACTAAAGGAAAGTCTGTAGCCACCAAATTTCTGGAATCATGTACATGGATTTTACATTAACTAGAAGAACCAATGTCAAAATGTATAACTCAATTAATTTCAATGTCCACAACCCTCATTAGAAATTTTAATATATATTTATTAAGCAAGCGTTTAGCAGGAGTAGATGACAAGCAGTCAAAATGAAAATGAATAAGCAATAGTGATGTAACTTTGCTTATAATTAAGCCTTAGTTTGTTGACAAGCCAGAAAACATTTTGCAGAGATTTCATGAGTTTGAAATATGTAGTTTGCTCACAATCTGAGCAAACTATATAATACTTAGAACTGTTGGTATTTCTATGACAGAGAAACAAATTTGCAAGGACTGATGAGCTGCATTATCCAATGCAATCTGTGTCCTGGAAGGTAGTATTATACTCTTAAACATTTCACATATACTAATTTGTTGACAATAGCTTTAGTATTCATGATCTTAAATGTGTTTCTTTAAAAACTTGCAAAAGGTACTTTAAACTTAGAGAAGAATTCCAAATGCATATTGTGTAACAAACTCAAATAAAATAAAAAATTAAATATCAAGGTTTGAAAGTTTTACCACATCACAATTTGAAATTATCCTCTGATTAACAAGGTCTTTCTTAACACTTAGTAGAGTAAGCTGTCTTTATATAAAACGATACTCAAATCACTGATAGATTCCAAGCCTCCCTAAATACCTCCTCCTTATTAGGTGTACACACGTGCTCCTGTTTTCAAATAAATGCTGATGTACCCTGCTTATGCAGTGGCTCAGCACCAGACGGCATTCATTCTCTTCTAACTAACAATGTGTTACCACTCTGATTTTCTGCACTGTCTTGCCCTTGCATAGCATGAGATCTAAAAGCATAGGTTTTGTGCATCACTAATGCTGCAGCCAACACTTTAAATTAGGCACTCTGACACCAGGAAAACTTTCAAACTTCTGGCAATTTGGGATGAGAGTAGGTACCAGGCCTATTTTGGAGAATATATCAGAGCACTAAAGTACAGCTGTACTTTATACTTTATGTAGTGACGTATGCAGTGACATCAAGACCACCATTCTGAACACCACCAGTGTTTTTTTGACCAGATGTTGACACTTGAAGGCAAACACTTGAAGGCAATTTCCCAACACTTGGTTGTTTTATTCTTCCTCCTATAAAACCCCTGCAATTTGAGCAACCATAAGTATAAGTTTGGCATGCTTTGATTTGTTAACTCATGGATCTTAAACAGTTGTACTTGTACCACTGGCTCTATTGTTGATGTCTTCAGTGAAAAGAATTCTGATTTCAAAAGTGCTTTAATGAAGAAACAAAAACACCTGAGGAAAGGTCTGTTTTCATCATTTAAAATCTTTCTCAGTATCCTGATTCTTGGGCTATTCTCCAAAGGTAAGACATGGATGTGAAAACTCATGTGGGACAGATGCCTACTTCAAGGTGGAACATAAAAAATTACTCACTGTTGAATTTCAAAAAACAATAATAAAATATTGATGATCCTTGGCTCTTGCTGTTGAGACAATAAAGAATAGATTCCTTCTTTCAGCATTATTTGAAAACGTTGTTGAAGCCTATTGATGCAACAATAGACCTCAATGATTCTCTATTGCTCCATCGTTGCTAATATTTGCTTAAGGCAGTACTGGAGGGTGATGCTTTAAAGCTCAGTATATGTGCCAGGGAGATTTTTTTCCTCAGTCTTTTTTTGTCTAATTATATGGGTAAATTGAAGTAAAGCATGAATGTGTCTTTGTTTATTTTAAGTTAATGCATTTATTCTAGAGAAAGTTTACTTCATTCAAAGTTTAGACATTTGTAAGGAAAGTTAAACTCTTCCCCTTCAACTGCTTTATTGAAATTCTGCTGGCGACTCTCTGACTCTTTCAGGTAAATTGAATTGTGAATGTGTTTCAAGACCTTGTCACTCAGCAAAGCAGACTTATCCTGAAGTCAGCTAATAGCCTCTCTGGCTTTAATGCTATCCTACTTCAGTTCTTACCCTGTACACATGGAGATTTGATGTTTAGCCCTCCAGCAAAGCAAGTTATTTTTCTTTCTGTTTCAGCTGTAGAAAATATCCCAAAACTCTTCTCTGTGCTAAAGATGAGCTCCATGTGCAGTGCTTGTTCTGGAAACTCGCTGTTATATTCTATTATTATTAAAGGCTGCAACATTTTAATCAACCAAAAGTTATAGGCTGCATTCGATGTTGTGTCAAAACACAACAATTAATTCATGTCTATACAGTTAATATTTGCTCCAATTATACATGAGTAACATAAAGAGCCAGATTAAAGTTTGTTAATGGACACAGGGACGAAGACCTTAACTTTTGGAGAAATATCCTTTGGTCTGATGAGATGTAGCTGTAGTATTCATCCATAAGGATCACATTACATTTGGACAAACGAAAGGGAAGCTTGCAAGTCTGAGAACACCATCCTGGCTGTGGCACGAACAAGTTAAGTAAATATTTTGTTGCAAAAGGGAGTTTCGTGCTTCACAAAATAGCTGGCATCATTAGAAACAAATATTATGTGGAAATATTAAAGCAATGTTTCAAAACATTAGCCAGCAAATTAAATTTTAGGTGAAAATGGGTCTTGCAAACGATTACTGAATCTAAGCTAAAACACTTGCAATGTGTGCTTTGGAATAGTCATCACACAGCCATGATCCCTCAGAAAATATATGGGCGGAGGTGAAAAGGAGCAAACAAGGCGACCTATAAACCAGACCAGACACCAGTTTTCTTTAGAAAATTGCGCCAAAGTTCAAGCAACTTTTGGAGAACCACAAAAGTCAACCTTTGGAGAACAAAAGAGACTGCTAAAAACTCTGAATCCCACAAAGCACTATGTTTCACAACTACAAACCCTGTGACATCAGAGTTAAAATGTCACTTTTTAATTTTGATAATCCTCACTGATCTAAAACAGACAGTTTCATTTGTTGAATTTTTTGGGCATTTCAAATGTGACATTTCTGCCATTTTTATACACTGTTAGGCAGAGCAAATTTCCTTGTGTCCTTTTAATTAAGGATTGTTCTTTAAATTGTTATTACTATTCCAGCAAATAAGACAGGCAGTTGAAGGCACTATTTAATTTCTAACTCCTCAATTGTTTTATCATTAACCTTTAAGCTCTTGTTTATGAAATGGATCTGCAGTGAGCTTTTTCTTTTTTTTTATTTATGTTGGCCTCTTTGGTTTAGATCCTACTACAGATGGTTCAGAAGCTTTTTAGTTGTTTTTTTTAAATGGTGTTATTTGTCACACTTGCCATACCTTCTTCTCGAGTGTCGAAGGGGTGGTTCCTCTGCGCTCTTTTAAAGAGTGAGAGGTTATTTAAATTTTCTTCTTCATAAAAACTGCACATTTGGATGAACGGAATACAAATGAGTATTATTCTCCTCTGTTTTCACTTACCCTCCTCTCTGCCCCTACCATCTATCAAAGGTACGTGACGTGACGACGACAAACACAGACTCCATATGACCTGGGAGGTGTGAGTCAGATTCCGAACAGATTCTTTCAGAGGGATTCTCCATTCATGTGCACTCATCTTCAGCTTTGCTGTTTTATAAAGATTTTGTGAAATGGGATTTCATCTGTCTCTGTCCCTTTTCTACTCAACATTAATTCTCTGTCTGTGTTGTTTCCGTCTGCCTTTGCCTCTGTCATTTTGCTGCAGGCAAAATGAATAAAATATGGGGGACCAGTGGAAAACATAAAATGAGATCATTAAAAGTTGAAATAATACAGGAAAAGGGGTATCCTTAGAGGTTGAAGCTTTATGGTTTTTCATCTAACTGCATAATCAGGTCATAATCTCTCTAAGTCCAGTTCACTGGTTTGTGTACAGAAGTGTTGATGCAATTATTTTTTTCTAAAGCATTTAACAAGGGTCTAAAACCACTCCAATAAAATTATTCAATGTTGGATCATGAAGAGAAAGCGTCCTGGGTCCTGTAATGATCTCTATTCTTTAATAACTGTGTTGTAACTGACGTTAATTTTCTTATTCACAAGTTTGTGACCATGCTGCCCATATTTCTTTAGGTATCTCTTTCCGTCATTGAGGAACTTTGACAGAAAAAGCCTTTTTCAACTGTGTGCTTTAAAGTATCTTCAGCCTGAGGATCTTATACTTACCGACTCATAAGATAATACAAGAAAAGTGTGATAAATCAAAAATTGAAGAGAAGCTTTTAAAGACAATTGTAAGAATAAAGATGATTGATATCCATCACAGAAAGTATAAAACTGAATTGGTGAGCTATCAACTCCTTTTTTCTTGTTAAAAGCCTGCCAGCTGAATTCTGTACAACTTGATACGATTAATGGGTTTTTGGCTGAGGCAGGTGAAGAGGCAGCTGTTGCAGGAAAGGAGTGGGGAGATAGAAGTGCATAAAGTGATTTCCATTTCTTTAAAATCCCACTTCAGCACTCAATAAGTCCCTTTAAACTTGCTCTGTAATATTGAAAGTTATATCTTTCAAAGTTTAGCCTGGAATTACATCGACCTGTGTCTTTAGTCTTTGTTGTTTAATCTTACACATGACAAGATTAACTCAACATTAATTCAAGGCCGTGTCTTGATCATTCAAGACACGGCCAGACACCATCAGTCCAAACCGATCTGTTGTGTTTACCATTGAACCACCAATCCTTGAAAGCAATAACATTCTGATGGGGTTCAGCAGGAGGAAGACTCTGTTTCAATTAGCATCATAAAATGAGAGTAAGCTACAACAATGACATTAAGTGGTGTTGGTTAAACTTCAGCGTTTCCACACATAGAAGCTAAGAACACACGTTTACATAAAAAGGAACTGACACTCCTCACACAACACTGCTATCTAGTGGCCACAGCTTTCACTATATTGATGTAACATTGTTAACAAATTGAAAGCCCATGGTTTCTTTTTTGAAACCACAAATTTTAATAAACAATTTACATATTGCCTTCAATTTGTCATTAAAGAGTATTTTGTATCTGTAAACCTGCTAAGATATGGACATGCAAAGAAACAGACTGGTTTAGCAAGTGTAGCATTAATCAGGGAAGAGGCCAAAACTTAGGTGGGAGAATATGCTGACAAGACAACTATGAGTCATACCCTACACAAATGTGGCATAAATCCACTAGTGGTGATGTTTTGCTTCTTTAGAGAAAGTAAAGCTTTGGAAAGTTGAAGGATGGAGCTAATGCAATCCAGCAAGAAAAACTCTGAGGCTGCAGAAGTTTGCCTTCAACCTGGACATGGACACCAATGCAAAAGCAATAACAATGACACTGGTTTAGAGCAAAGCATGGCTGTGTTTTAAAATGGATGATACAAAAGAAGTCTGTATAGCCTTTGGGCTCATTTTATATAAAGGAAAATGCCTGTGTCATATTCAAACATTACAATTCTGGGTAAACTTAAATTTATTTTATTTGATAAGATGACATTTCAGAGTCAATTTTGATATCATAAACTTTTGTATTTGTATTTTATTACTTTAATTGCACATCATTACATTTAATGTAAAAATCCATGCAGAAGTGGTGCAGACCTAGTTAAATTAGATGTCAAGTTTCAAAAACTTGCAAAAAGCAGCCTGGTGTTCTTTTAGTAAACCATCCTTGATTCGCTATGATTCATCAGCAAGTAAAGTTCAACTTTAGTGAATCTATCTTAATATCTGCCATTCTTGATTGTCAGAAGGACTTTCTGTTACACTCTTTAGATTCCAGTCGCCATTTTGCTTCATCCATAAATAAGGAGCAGTTCGTCTTAGGGCATAAAATGGATTAGTTATGCTTTGTGAATGAGCATATAATTATGAAACTCTCTTGCTACATACACAGTGGCATTTGTGTGACTTATCCAAAGAGCACAATATAATAAAACCAGAGATTTGGTTTTGAATAATGAGATTTAGAGCCAGTTTGTCCTCTGAGGGTTCATCAGCCAGAAGTTTTAAGTCTCTTGAGTGGTCCATAATGACACACAGTGATTTACTGTGGAGCTATAATCTGTCTATGAAAAATTAATGTACGAGTAGTCTTTTCCATGAAAGGATCCTATTGTCTGCTAATTAACTTTCCCCCCCACAATGGAAGTGTATATGTGGACTTTAAAAGTGTATTGAAGCCACTTACAAAAGTATTAATTCTTAAAATATTTCAGATTTTGTCACATTCAGCCTCAGATCTTACTGTATTTTAGAAGAATCATGTGACAGACCGGCAGAAAAAATTTCACTGGAGCTGGGAAGTGGAAGGAAGATACATGTGCAAATTAGATCTTTGCAATGCATATAACTCTGAAAATATGGTGTATAATTGCATTCAATTCCCTGGAGTCAATATTCTATGTAAACACTTTTTGCTGTAATCACAGCTGCGGGTCATTTGGGATTTTTCTCTAGCGCCTTTGTTAAATAAGAGTTTCAAATAGTTTGTTTTTCAAAATGTTTGAGGCCGAGTGAGGATTGGTTAGAGAATATATGAAGATTAATTTTCAAGTGTTACCACAGAATTTATGGGTATTTTGAACTGCTATTTGACTGAGCCACTTACAAAACCTGGTACAGCTAAATAAAATTAAATATTGTGAAGAATGTAAAAAAAAACTACCAAAAAAAATGTTCATTTTGAAAGTGTAATCATAAACTACAAAACATATTTGCTAAAGAAGCTGGCTGTAAATACAATCCTGTGTTTAAGAAAATTGAGTAGAAGGAGGAAATGTGCTAAGGAAAGGCACAACACAGCCTGGGGAGGATGATTTGGGTTGACATGTCATATGAAGGTGTTTGTCCACTGGTTTGTCTTAAGTCTACAGTCCAAAATACCTTTTTAGAGCACTGCTTCCTTCTGCTGACACATTTCATATAGATGCTAATTTCATTTTCCAAAAAGACTTGATAAACTCGCAAAGGTACTAAAAAGTTGATTCAGTGGCCATGGTGTTACTGTGCTTAATTGACATGACGCCGGTTCCGCCCCCATGCTGACATTGAGCAATCCTCGATCAATCATTTCAGGGCACTTGTCAGCAACTGACAAATCAGCGTTGCAAGTACACGTACTCCGACAAAAAAGTTAAACGCAGATCAGTTTACCATTCAATTTGAATGTTTTGCAGACATCTGTTTTCTTAAGCACCATTTATGTCTTCTGAGCCTGCTTGTATCACATTCACTACACTCATTCACTCCCTGAATGAGTGTAGGACATGACAGAACAAAACAAAACGTCAGCTGAATTAATACACATTGATATGCTTTGGTCTTTTACTCCAAAGAATTGATCTTTGAAGGGTTAGCACCACTCTAGATTTTGTGTAATAAATGGCATGAAGAGAATATGAATGCGTTTTGAAGGTGGCTCATTCATTATTGTGCCATGTGGACAGTTAGTTCGATTAACTAATCTGCCAAACACTAATTTTCAATCTGATGTCTGGACCAAATGACATTGGGCAGAGCTGTTAGCTGAATTGAATGGAAAAATGGGATTTCCATGAAGCATTTTCAGTAATTTAAAAGCTCATAATTTCATATAGTGACTGATACAGTTCGGCAGCATTATATTGGTAGTATAATGATATGATGACATTTTATCATTAATAAAATTAGCATTCGTGGAGCTCTTTCATGTTGGTTACTTGTAGAATTGACCAGCTGACATTTTTATATGATTTTGCACCTACTATATGTGATGAGTATGTTCAAGAAAGCTCAAATAAAAAAAAAAACATCTTTAAAAATTTATTTTGAAGGGAGATAAAAACTGAGCAGAATACAAAATAAAAATGAAACAATAAATGCATTAATAAATAAAGGTTGAATCTCTCAATTTTAAAGCCACTGAAAATTGTGTCCTGCAGTTTAGAGGCTCTTGCTATATAAGCTCAAGGCAGTCTTGTCCAATAAATTGCTTTATTGGTGTTGCTGAACTGCTTATATTGTCTTCATGAATATTTCATATATGTTTAAGATAAGAGCAATATAGACAGGCGGTGTACACCCTGGACAGGTCGCCAGTCTGTCCAGGGTGTACACCTTGCATAACACACACTCACACCTAGCGAGAATTTGAAGAGACCAATTTACCTGACAGCCATGTTTTTGGACTGTGGGAGGAAGCCAGAGTACCTGGAGAGAAGCCACACATGCACAGGGAGAACATGCAAACTCCATGCAGAAAGACCCCGGGCCGGGAATCGAACCCAGGACCTTCTTGCTGCAAGGCAACAGTGCTACCAACTGTGCCACTGTGCAGCCAAACCAAGAAAAAAGAGTTATTGTGAGAAACAGGAAGTTAATGGCAAACATGAGAACAATCACCTCAAAACAACACATTCTGGGATACAACATTCTGATTTAACATTGATGAAAAGTGGACCAGAAACTATGATTTGATTAGGTTCCATGTTTCTGTTTCCAAGAGTCCCATTGTAACTCTGGTGGAGGTTTTGTAGAGATGCACTGTTCAAGTGGGAGAACTTGAAGAGTGGATGACATAGTTGTGAACAATTCACACAAGTAGCAACAGACTCTTATGCAAGATCTGCAAGAAGAAAGGCATAAAACCTGCTTAAAGTGTGCTTGGAGCAATGTATGTATGCTACATTTATATTAGTACATGCCAATGCCATATACTATATACATATATATATATATGTCCACTGGACACACCCCTGCTGCGTCCCTGTACCTGCCTCACCGGGGGCTCATCATCAGCGAAGTAGCAAAATTGCTTCCCAGCTGCCTGCCTGTCTGCCTACTCCTGGGTGTACCAGTCTGTGAAATCACTGCTAAGCACCGCTGAGCCTGCCAGCAAGCATGTATTATTGATTTATATTGAAAACTGTTAACAAGATAAAGTGTGGACTTGCACTGCTTTTGCCGAAAATCGCGGCAACAGAAAGTGCCAGGTCTGCCGTTACTTTCTGCTGCAGGTTATACATTCTTAAAAGTTACTCTTGTTTAAATTTTTTTATCTTCTGTAACAAACATAACTGATCTCATATTTATATGATGCATTAACATATATTAACAGTATAAAGGTTTGTAGCACGCTATTGGACATTTCAGTTCCAGGTAGAATTGTTAAACTTTTCTCAATAACGTAAACTTCTCCACAGTCAAAAATTCAGTGTTTAACAGATGAAACAAAATGTCATTAACTTCCATTAAGTTTAGAGTGTAGCACAGTTCTTTCACTGTTATCCTATCACAAAACTATCAGGAAAAGGCAGAAACAAGAGAGCTGTCTATAAGGGCTGCGGTAATAGCAGGGTGCCACAATTATAAGCACCCCTGCTGTTAATATTGTTTAAAGGCCCCTTTTGCCAGTAAAAAGAGAACTTAGTCTTTTCCTATAGTATTTCAAAATAAAGATGGGTCTTTGATCATTCCTCCTTGCACAATCTCTCTAGATCATTCATTATCCTCTCATGCTCTTCAGCTCAACCCACAGGCTTTCTAAAGGATTCAGGTGTTGGAAATTAGATATTCATGGAAAAAGGTTGTTTTTGTGTATCTTAATCTTTATTAATTTAGACCAAATTTGAATGATTTTATCTGTTAAAATTTACAATTATCAGTTTTTGGTCAGTGGTCACCATATTTCTGTTTACATGTCCTGCTACTTCAAGAAACTCTTGACTATATCTACTTTAAGCAGGAACTTTTAAAGTGAAACAGGTTCTTATTATACTTAAGGTGAGCATGAGCATCTGCCCCAATTCAATTGCATTTTCTCTATTATTTAATATTTTGAAAAGTTTTTATTTGAAATAGGCCTCTGGGTCACATGGATTGATAAATGAAAGTCTCAAGTTGATTAACAACTTAAAAGAAATAAAATATTATTAAAATGCATTGCAATTTGATAGAAATTAAGTTGCCAATAAAAATTTTAGTGAAAAAAAATTGTTTTTCAATCAAATTCATGAACAAGTTCAAATTAAAGAATGTATTTTTTTTTCAGTTGTTTAGTGTGAGGATATGCCACTGAAAAAACTTCCAGTCACATCTGAATAAACTGCTTAGAAGTTGTTCAATACTACAACTGGTTGAAAATTGGAATAAGATTCATTGAAAAAAACCTGCAGGGTCAAAGTCCTGATTTAGTAATGTTCAAGCTACCCCTAGTGGTCAAAAGATGTACTTACATGCATACCTAATGCTAATAAAATTCTAAATACTGAGACAGTAAGACTTGTGTGTGTGAGTTTTTGTTTGTGAAAATACGATAATCTTAATTGTTGTCAGAAAATGCAATTAAGCATTTTAAATGCAATGAAGCATTTTCTGACAACAAAAGAGACTGAAGAGCATTGCATTGTTTTATTTGTCTCACAAAGGCTGACAAAGTGTTAAAATATTTAAAAAGACAACTATTTTGAGTCCTCTTCAAAAATTTTACTAAATGACAGAAACCATTAAAGGTGGGGGTTTTTTGTAAAGTAAATTTAGTCACCAGCTTATGTTGCACCAACTTCTGGGTTCCAAAAAGTTGGAGAAACTCCGGGTTTATTGTACTACAAAAAAAATGAGATACGTTCAACTGAACTCACTCTTGGTGCAGTTGCAGGTTGAAAAAAGCAAAGATGAAAAAATAAAAGATGTACTGTAGCATTCGCTGAGGCTAATAATATGGTTCTTTATTCACTTGAGCATATTATTATAAACCAAGATGTTTATAAACATTGTCTATACAATTAAAAACTAAGCATTTATTAAGATATGCTACACAGTAACAACAAACAAAAACATTTCAGGATTACTTTGTTTCATTCTGGTAAAATGTTTCACTGTTGGGCTTTGAAAGAAATATCTTTTTTCTTTTTCATTGTTTGAGGGTGAAACACACAAACTTATCATCAGCTCTTTGAAACAACAGAGCAAACCTCAGGACCTGTTTAGACAGACTGCAGTAGATGTATCAGATACCTTTACGGAAAACGAGTACATTTACAGCTTTGATCAACGATTTCCTGGCTCGAGAATTATTAATCGCTGCAATTACTAGAGCTTGCCACTTTGTACACATCAAATTCGTTTTAATGGCTGCACCTGTGTCCTTCCCGCCTCCACCCTGCTGTGATAAAAGGTTTGCCAAATGTGCAGTGACACAAAAGTGAAGGCAGTAATGGCAATTTGTCAGCTGAGCACGAGCAAGGACAGATTTTCTTTGGCCTTCTGTACATTGCAGAATTTTTTTTAATTACTTTTTCTGCATGAAATAATTATTTCTTTCGTAAAATCATTTAAGCTGAAGAACAGTAACAACACTGAAATTAAACACAAGACAGGAATAGAGGATAACAAATCTTTATAATTCAGTTATATCAATAAATGTAATAATGATCATTAATACACTACCACATTTTACTTAGGAGTATAACTAATGCAAATATTTTGTTTTGTCAATACATACAACTTTGACATCCTACAGGCATTTTTACCTTAGAGATGTTTTGGGAACTTTAAAAAATAATAATAATAGGTTTAAATAGATCTGTTCTTCTGAGACTAAATGAGAGGATTGTAAGTGAACTTTTTTTTATGTCATCTTAATACTGAAGGTTAAAAAAATAGTGTTAAAATACTCAGAGATCTAGAGAGAAATCAAACCTTCATAACTGGCAGATTTAATACAATTTTCATATATTTCTTGTTTAATTAAGAAAAATTGTACTATAATCTCTAATCAAAGAATAAAATAACTGAAACCTTGCAGTTTTTTTGCCTGCTTTCTCCCTGTAATTATTCTGTTCAAACTATTGACTATTTAGTTTTGCACTCTAGATTGCCTGCTTTTGAAACCTATTTCTGCATGTAAACAACTACTGTTGCCATGGTAATAACATTGTTCAAAATGACAAACAATGCTAGAATTGCACAGAATATCAATAATATACAACAGCAATGTTGTAACTAAATTACAATTATGAAACAAACAAAAAAATAAAACAATTTTAAAAGCATCAACTTGCAACTGGAGTATTCTAAAACAATAAATGAAAACAAATAACCAGACTGTTGCTAAGATATTTTCAAATTTCAAATATGCCTTGTTTTCCAATCAGATAATAACAAATTTAACTTCAGCTTCAACATTAACTGGGGTCTCCACCTGAACAAACTAAAGAGTAAGTGAGTCTTTCCAAGAGGTTGTGCTATCTATGTTTAATCTTACTCACAGTGTTGTACATAGGTTATAAATCTGGTTAACAAAATTGGCATGCAACTTTCAAATATTTAGTAAACTTCTGAACGAGTAGCATACACCTGACATATACAAGACATGTCAGGTGTATGGGTCATGTAAATATGTTAGGTCCTATTCAACAATATAATGGCCATTTTATGCTTGTTTCAATGAGCTTGAAGCCTCATTCTTGTGTAGAAAAAAAAAGCTGTTTGTCTATAGGGGGCACATTTTAGCTTAGTATTGTATGAGCAAACACTACAATATCAGTAAAATATAGTTTAAATAAAATTGTTTCTCCTTACATTTTTTTACATCATATGTGGTCTCTCAAGTTTAAACATCCATTTCTTAATAAAGGAAGTGAGATATTAACACAGACACACAAAAGGACTACTAGCTTTTTAAAAAAGTACTAAATATGTCTATTTTTTTCCCTTGTTTAACCAGAAAAAAATGGATGAAGCTGAGGATCTGCAACTGAAGTCTGATACACAAACAGGGGAGAGAGCTCCAGGTGGCCAGGACCCAACCTTCTTATATACTAAAGTAGAGATAGCAACACAAGTAAAAAAAAATATTTTGTCTTGTCATAGGAGGGCAAAGTCATTTCAGAAATTCAAGAATAAACGGTAATCAATTGAAACATTACAATTATTCAAGGTTTATCATGAAAAAAAACAGCTATTAATTATAGTGATGTTTAAACATTTATTTCCACAGAAAATTATGAGTTAGTCATTGAGACCTTCTATTATCATTTTCTGACAGATTAACAGGATAGATGCTGATATTATTATTAATGTATTTAAAGCTTTTATTTTATTCATTGATATTTCAATATAATCTTTGAAGTATTGGCAAAGATTGGAGATTAAAAAAAATGAATACCCAATATGTTACCAAAATCATAGATATATTTGGCAGTGCAGATGTAGCACAATGATCAGATGTATTTTATTACGTTACCATCTACACAGGGTTGAAGAAACCTTCAAACAATATAAACTCAGAATGACTTCAAGACACTGTGCACTGAAAAAGAAAAATTCTGTCCCTGTGAAAAATGAGGTGAGACCAAGCTAAGTAACTTTAACAACTTTATTTTTAAATAATTGGTTTAATCCTTCAATACTAATCAAATTATCTATAGCATTTGTGAATTGTGATTACCTGGAAATCCTTCTTAACTCACGAAGCTAAAAAGAAAGATTGGACATAAACATCTTGCAATTTTATAGAACTATTCCTTTCTTCAGAAAGTGAGACATTAATTATCACAAAGACAAACTGACTTTCAAAAAAAAGTATTTAATAAATCTAATCCCGTTTAATCAGAAAAAAATGGATGAAGCTGTGGATCTGCCACCAACATTAGAGAGAGCATCAAGTGACCAGAACCCACCCGTCTTATTTACTGAAGAAGAGATGGCAACACTAGCCCAACAAAACATCTTGCTTCGTCAGAACATGGCAAAGTCATTTCAGCAATACAAGAATAAATGGTAAGAAGTTCAACCATTATAAATATTTGAAGTTTAGCATGTAAACAATCTACTAATTGTTATCATTGTTACCTGGCTACGTCTGATGGACCGAAGGTAAGATGGTTACTTTGTCCTTTCCACATGTGACGCTGCGATATAGAAAAGATGAGACACACACATAGATTCCATTAGCAGGAAGGTTAAATGCTAATTCTTCTGTGTAATGAACATACTGCATATTCAATACTTCAGGTACCAAATACTTCAGGTATCACTAAGTAATTGCAATAGATAACCCTGACATGTCATCACAAATAGCCATAATATCCATTTAAATCGAACGATTTGAAAGAATATTCATAAAAACATTATAAGAACATTGTATGTCATAAGGACATTAGGAATGTTATAAGTGGCTTTTAATTCTGAAAACAATATTATTTTTTTAGTTAGTGCTTTAACTCAAATACCTTGTCCCTTTTTCTCAGACCTTCTGTATTTTTAACTGGCAAACTTAAAATATATGACTTTGCTTTTAACTATTTTTAATAGCTTTTACAAGTTTTATTCTGCACAAATAAAGCATACTTTAATAGTAAAGCATTTCGGCTTTTAACTGTATTCATTCCTTTTAAAGAATAAGAGTATTTTATCTCTTACATTAAAAAAAGTAACTACAAAACTGTGATGCTCCCTTAATGCTGTGGGAGAACCGTTTTGAAAAGTGCAAAAATACAGAATGAATTCTGTAATCATTTAGCTGTTTGTCAGCTAACTCAACATACATGTACAAAGTCCGCTAGCATTAGCATTTAGCCTCCAAAAATATGTCCTGTTTTACACGATACTGATGGCTCACTTTTTCTCCCTCGACTCAATAACCTCTTCAACTCTAAAAGGTAAATAACATATGTGCATCAAAATACATTTTTACTGACCTGTGATATAGTAAAGATGATACATATTTTGAACTTACATTGGCGTCTAACAGGAAGGTTTATTCTTCTTCTTTGTGGCCACTCTGCTCTATGCCATCGATGCGACAGGCGCCCCCAGCGGCTATATGTGGAATTGCAATGAATGACTGAAATAACACTGAAGAAAATATTACAACGTAAAAATTAAGAATAGAAAAAAAATAATAATGTTGGGGTGCCTATTTTTATACTTAGCGTCTTATTTACTCATTACTTGTTTTTCACCTCTCTACATCATGTTCAAGCATTTATCTACATAACCAATCAAGAATTGGTCAGACAGACTTTTTATTATAACGTTCTGACAGATACAAGGAATTAATCCTGCTGTGATTATTTTTAATATAGTAAATGTTTTTTTTGTTTTTTGTTTTTCCATTACATGTTTCAATCCAATCTTTGTGTCCCTGGCTCACCATAGATTAGAGGCCAAATATAGCAAATTCTCAATCTGGTAGCAAAATTATGGATAGCTTTGGCAATGCATTTATAGCACGATGATCAAATGTCTTTTTTTCACCTTGCCATCTACACAGGGTTGAACAAACCTTCAAAAAATATAAACTCAAAACTGCTTCAAGACGTTATGAAGAAAAGGACAAAAATTCTGTTACTGTGACAGAAAATAAGGTGAGACCAAACTGCATAACTTGAATAATTCTTAAGTATGAGTTATTTTTAAACTGTAAGCTTTAAAAAAAAATCACACAGCATGGACACTGTCTCCCTCTCTTGGTGACCAATTGTTACTATGTTCTATGTGCTATATTAAATGTCTATGGCTTTGTATTTTTAAGGCATTAGTTTAATCCTTCAAAGAACATTTCAAAATTGATCATAATGATCTAAATAATCATACAACATCAGTCAGTTCTGATTACCTGGAAGTCCTTATTAGCTCATAAAGTTAAAAAGAAAAGTTGAACAAAAACATCTTACAATTTTAATAAAGTATTCATTTCAGATACATTGATTGTCACAAACACAAAAACACTACTGCCTTTCAATAAAGTATTTATTAAATCTACTCTTTACCTTGTTCAATCAGAAAGAAATGGATGAAGCTGAGGATCTAAAACTGAACTCCGGTACTCAAACAGCAGAGAGAGCATCAGGTGGCCAGGACCCAGCCCTCTTATTTACTGAAGAGTTGGCACAAGCCCACCAAGGCATGTTGCATTGTCAAAAGATGGCAAAGTCAATTCAGGAATACAAGAACAAATGGTAAACAGTTGAATCATTAGAATTATTTGGAGTTCAGCATGAAAATAATCAAGTAATTATTGTCATGTTTAAACATTCATGTCCATATGAAATTAATAATTAGTCAGACAGACATTTTATTATAATGTTTTGACAGATTTGAGATTAACACTTATTAATTGATAATGTAGTAAAGGCTCTTCTTTTTTTCCATTGCATATTTTTATACAATCTTTGCTCTCTTGGCTCTCCACAGACTAGAGGCAAAATAAAATGAACTCTCAGTATGCTAGCAAACTTTTGGATATATCTGGCAGTGCAGTTGTAGCATGATGATCAAATGTCTTTTTTTTTTACTTTGCTATCTACACAGGGGTGAAGAAAACTTAATAAAATATCAGCTCCAAGTGAATTCCAGATCTTGTGAAGAGGAGAAAAATGATGTCTCTGTGACAGAAAATGAGGTGAGACCAAGCTGAGTATCTTCAATAATTAGTATTATTTCATATGTTAAATCATTAATCCTCCCAAGAACATAAAATAATTATATTAATGAAATAATCATATTGAATTTGTCTATTCTAAATGCCTAGAAATCCTTCTTAACTCATAAAGCTAAAACGAAAGACTGGACATAAACATTTTACAATTTTATTTCTTTCTGAAGTCTGATACACAAACAGGAAAGAGAGCATCAGGTGACCAGAAACCAACCCGCTTATTTACTGAAGAAGAGATGGCAACACTAGCCCAGCAAAATATCTTGCTTCGTAAAAAGATGGCAAAGTCATTTCAGCAATACAAGAATAAATGGTAAATGGTTGAAACATTAGAAATATTTGAAGTTCAGCATGAAAATTAAATCTACTAATTATTTTCATGTTCAAAGATTTAATAAAATAAGCAATCAATAATTAGTCAAACAGGCTTTGTATTATAATCTTCTGACAAATGAATGGGATTAATACTAATGTTATTAATTATAATGTATTAAACGTTTAAATTTTTTTCTTGCACCCTTGTTTCACCACAGATAAAAGGAATACTCAAGCAAAATTCTGAAATTAAATAAAATTTATTTTTAACAAATAAAACAAAAAAAGTCATAATAGTAATCAAACTCACAAAACTGTTGTATTATGGATTTCTTTGGTAGTGAAGTTGAATGACCAAGAGTTTTTTTTTTTTTTCCTTGCCATCTCACAGGATTGAACCAACCTTCCAAAAATGTCAAGTTAGTGTGACTTCAAATCCTTATGCCGAGAAGGAGAAAATTTCGATCACTGTGACAGAAAATGAGGTGAGACCAAGCTAATTAACTTCAACAATTCTCATGTATGACTTTATATGTTTAAAATACTACCTTAATCATCCCAAGAACATTTAAATGAATAAGGAACTGATCGCAAATGACTTCATTGTTGCCCAGATGCTCAGGTGACAGTGCAGGAATCTTGCCAGGTTTTTGCTCAGCAATTGGTGTAGGTGAAATTATTGATTCATCAATGCTCAGCAGTTCATTTTTCTAATTAGATATCAATTTAGAAAAGCAAATGAGTGCAGTGAGCAACACTGTTGTGAGCAACTTGTACCACTATATTAGCTTGGTGTCATATAAAACAGTTTTCCTTTGAGTTTATTTGTGGTTAGCAAACAACAATTTGGTGGGCATTAAATTGTACATATTTATAACCTAAATCAGCCAATCTCAAGCAAAATTAGCTTTTTAGACACACAGACGTTTCCCCAAAAACACCGCTCTTGTTTGTTCGAAACTAAAATGGCTAAGGAGCGGTGATCTAGATTTGGTAGTTTAATGTAATTTGTGATCATTGCCATTGAGTCTGTCAATTATGCACAGGCTCAACATTTAGATATTTATGAATTGTGCCATTCATCCTTTTTATTGCAGTTGTTAACAATTTTACAATTGTTCTTTACATAAATATGTGCTTTCCTGTGACTGGTAGCATTGAAGTTATTTTGTGAGATGTTCTCTCTGACACAGAAATTTGTGCCGTTGAGCGTGCAAAACACTGGTGTGGAGCGGGTGTATTTCACTTTTAAGACCTTTGATTTTGTGAAAAACATTTTCACTGTCAAAAGTCAGGATGGAAACATTATCAAAACTATCAAAGACCACCTTCTCAGGCCAGGTATGTAAAGGTCTGATACAAAGCATTAATTCCACATCAGTCATTCACATACTGTAATTTTAACTCTGAAATCATAATATAAGTGGACCCAAACTTATGACAAGCTGAGCTAATGAAATGAAAAAATGTTTCCTTACATTTTGGCTCCAGGAGAATCATACAGAATGAAAATTCATTTCTCCTCCGACCACTCCGGCCTCTATGAGCAGCTGCTAGTCTTTAAGTTTAAAAGAGACTGTCGGCATTCAGAAACATTTGACATTATGCGCCTCTTGGAGGTCATCCGTCAAACACCTCAGAATGAGGACTCTCAAGCCAGGTCAGAAGAAGAGAAGAACTTTCAGACTGCAAAGAAGACATTTCTGACAGGGTAAGTAGTGAAACATTTAGCAGTTTGTTACTATTATTTCATGTTGCTCAATGTAACTTGTTTGTTTTTCACTTCTGCAGATGTGAGGTTTTTCTGAGACCAGTGGTGTATCTCAGGAAATATACAATGCCTAAGAACATTGCAACCAAAGACATAGATATGTCTGTTCAATTTTTTCTCTCACATTTTTTTGTTGTTGTTCTCAAATGTTTAAACATGGGGGGTGATTTGATTCGTATATTAATCCAATACTATGGACTTATATTACAACTAAGACTTTTGCCTGCTGTTAATTGTTGTCACTGAAAGCTATATGGCTCTAAATGTACTGTCACTTTTACCATATCAATTAATTTTTTCAGAGATTTGGAGAAAAAGCCACTTAAGTGGGGGAACTACTCTTGGCGATTTCACTTGCTTCTTTATCTGGAGGAGTACGCAATTTCTACTGCTCTTGAGAAGTGCAACCAAGAAGATATACTTGTTGTCACTCATCAAAGTGAAAACCGTATACTGGTTTTAAAGGTGACACAACTAGCTGAGACATAAAGTCTAATAAATTACAACTTTGTGTCACATTAACAATAAACTTAAATCTTTTTGCTAATGTTGCATCAGGCAGAAGATGTCTCAAACATGTCTAATGTTGTTCTGACTGGATGCAAGGCACTGGTGACTCCTTTGAACCAGCAGGATGACAGGATATACAAAGGATGGGTCGATGACGTGGATGAGGAGCAAATCTACATTAGATTTGAGGAAATGTAAGAATGCAACAAAAGTAATTGGAAAGTAACCTAATGTTTTCTTTATAACCTTGTCTATTTTCAGACTATTAATTTAGTCTCCCTCTGCAAAAAGAAGTATCAAGTTAATAAAATTAGTTCAAACTATTTTCCAACAAACGAGTGAGTTTACATTTTAAATTTAGGCTTGAATGTGCAGATACTCTATGCAGTTTGATTGAGGTTGAGATATTTTCCAAAGCACAAAAATCAGAAATTTCTGTAAATAAACATTTGTAGAGAGACACCCCAAAGGATTCGTTTCTACAAAATGCAGTAAAAAATGGTTGTAAAGTGCTGGCTAATGGTAGCTGAATATACTGTATGTATGTACAGTACATCACAATTTTCAGATTTCCAAGTCATGAAAATAAAAAACTGAAATCCTTTCAGTTTATGGTACTTTTCATTGGTTTATCACATAAAATACTGATAAAATAAATAGCAGTTTGTTGTTCTAATATGTCAACAGTGGAGAATTTCCACAGATGTGAACATGTTTGCAAGCTACAGTATGTTTTAACTTTTTTTGTCATGTTCTTGTTTGGTACTGACTCAGTTGCTTTGCATTTAAATTCAGCTTTCCAAGAGAATACAACGTAGGCGTGAGGTGCAGTGTTGTGTTTTCACTTCAAAGAATACCACTACGTATGCAACACAGAGCAGCAGCACTAGCGCGCAAGCATTTACTAAGGGACTTACTCTTCCCTGTTGGGCTATGTTCTGCGTACAATTCATGTCTTGCACCTATAATCCCAAAATGCACCAGGTTAGTATGTAATAAAGTCGACACTACCTTGAAAATCAAGTTGCTTTGCCTGTCTTGCCACTAAAGTAACTACAAATGATTGCTCCATCTCCAGTCCACCAATGATTGAAAACAACCCAGAGCAACGAAAGGCTATTAAACACATTCTAGCCCGTTCTGCAAAACCTGCCCCTTACCTCATATTTGGTCCACCTGGCACAGGTATGGTATGAGTTTTTGTATGCCAAGACCAAACTGATTGGCATGTAATACAATATACATTTCTCTTATCCGTGGGTCAGGCAAAACAGTAACTTTGGTTGAAGTCATCAAGCAGATTGTGTCAACTCAAGACTCCAAAATCCTGGTGTGTGCACCCTCCAACAGCGCAACAGATTACCTTTGTGAGAAGATCCTGGAAGAAAACATTGTACCCCACAAAGTGTTTCGCCTTTACTCCATAAGCTACAAAGTGGAAAAGATCCCTCAACATGTGAAGGTCTGGATTCTGTCTGTTTTTATTTTGTTTATTACAACTAAAATGAAGGAGAGAAAAGACAGCATGACTAACAATGTTCAATGTTTTAGAGGGACAAATACCATAAAGCATTTTTTGTAAAAGTTAACTTCTATTGCATTCATATTAATGTGTACTAGACATGCTTATATGTGCTGTCTGTTTTAACTACAGAGGCACTGTAGCTTTAATGTTGCAACAAACTCTTTTGAGATACCGACCAAAAGGGAGCTGATGACATACCAGATCATGGTCACCACCCTTCAAACTGCTGGAAGGTACTATATGCTACAGGAGATGTCACAATCAGAATGCTTCTTTGTCCCAAATACTAATCAAAGTGATTGTAAAACAGGAACCAGCTGACAAAAAATTCCAATTTAACATTTTATTAAAATGGACATAATGCATAAGATTTAAAAGTCAGTAGCTTTATAGTGCATCAAATTAACATTCTCCATTTTATCTGTGCAACAAATTTTACACTCAAATCCCTCATCATTGTTGTTACAATTTGCCAATCCATATTGCAATCGTACACTATGGAAGTGACTTAAAAAAAATCCCAGATAGGAAACAAGCAACAGGTAAAATAAATAAAGTTTTATTAGGAACTATGATACCAAACATAAAAAAAAACCTTCATAAGTATGCAGAGCCCCACTTGTTACTGAAATTGTAAAATATTTCAGCATTTTTTTTGCCAACTTTCTGCTTCAGAGAAATTATTTCTTTGATGATGGCACAGTTTTTACACAAATTCTCACATATTCAGAAAGAGTCAGAAAGGCTAAATTGATTTACTGAGTTGATGTTCAGATCTGTGGTATCTCTAACTGATCTCAAAGTTGTCATCGTTCCCATGTTCATTCTGAAGGTTCTTATTTGTAATTTATTTGATCCATTTGAAGGCATCAAAGAAATTGGGCCTATTTGCAGCAGGTTGAAATCTTCTGTGAGAAATTCCGTATTGGAACAAATGAAATATGATGTTTATCCAAGCTGCAACGTGTGCAATGATTAACCCTAAATTACTGAATGTAAACATACACTTCTGTTTTTTACAGGCTGGTGACAGGTGGCATTCCTCCTGACCACTACAGTTACATCATTGTGGATGAAGCAGGCCAGGCTATAGAAACAGAGTGTTTAATTCCAATAGCTGGTGAGCAAGGTGACTTTGTTTAAAATACTACGTACTAAGCATATATTTTATAGTATATTCAATGGATTTCTGACAGGATTGCTGAAACCACATAGTGGCCAAGTGGTTCTGGCAGGTGACCCGAAACAGTTGGGACCTATTATTTTATCAAAGATAGCAGACAGAAACGGCTTGGGTGAGCACCATGCATACAGTGTTATCAATATGTAAAGGTCTAAGTACATAATCAAAATGTGATTCAAAACATGCCAAACATTTCTGGATTAAAGCTGCTTTGGTAATGAGAAAATCTGACTACCTTATGAAAATGGAATGAAACATGTTATCTTAGCTGGAAATACTGCAAACTATAATTTCCAAGCTCAGTTTTTGTCTTTTTTAAGTGTGTGAAACAGACAGAAAACTGATGTGTTTGGAGTAAGATAATAGTGTTCACTATTTTCAGGTGTGTCCATGCTGGAGAGACTAATGACGGATATCAGACTGTACAAACAACACAAGATCAACGGCTTCAACAGTCGCTATATGACTAAACTGCTGAGGAACTATAGGTTTGCTTTTTGTGAAGATGTTTTTGTGGCACAAATTAGTTCATCTCTTTGCCAATTTGAATCTGGTTCATTCCTATTTCATCCCAAACTTTTAGCATTTTCAAGAAAACCTTTTGTATTAGTTCATGGGGATACATAAAAGGCTCAGTCTTAAGTTACTTTTATACTATACAATATAGATTTACCAATCCACATTGTTTATAATAATTTCAGGTCTAATATCTGTTTTGAACCAACCACATTTCCTTGTTCTAAAATAATAAGCAGATTATAATTACTTTTAGATCAGTGGTTACCAGAGTGGGTACGCAATCATTCCAAAGTTTGTGCAAATTATTAGTGTGAAACATCCAATATGACCAAAACTGCAGAAGTAAAGTGGCATAGGGGTGAAATGATCATCACTGTTTTTTTTGCCACTATATTCTACCAACAAAAAGCTTCCTTCCTCAATTCTCTCCAAACATTTCCACATCTTCTTTGCTTTTTCTTAGGTCTCATCCTGCAATTCTGAAAATACCCAATGAGTTGTTCTATGACTCTGAACTCCAGTTTTGCAGTTCCCTTGAGGATTGCTTGTATAGTAACTGGGAACTTCTGCCGAGGAAGGTAATTAGAACCAAGACAGAAAATATCTTGCCATCAATTTCTCTTCATCTCTAATCTTATCTTGTTTCTCTGAGGATCAGGATTTTCCTCTAATGTTCCACGGGGTTGCAGGCATGAAAGAACAAGACCTCAACAGCCCATCTGTTTACAATATGGCTGAGGTGGATGTATTGAAGGAATACTTAAAATCCCTAATCAAATATCGTCGCAGAAATGGTCTTGATAAAATTGGACCAAAGGAAATTGGTATTGTTACTCCATACACAAAACAAGTAAGTATTTAATCTTTATGTTCATTATGACTTCTATAACTGAGGTAAAGCTCTGCAAATTCTTTGTGTGTAAAATAAAGACTTTTTTAAGGACAGTCTTTATTACCAAAGCAGCAGAATGTGTAATTCTCTTTGCCCTCATTGTCCTGTTTTATGTTCTCACAGGTGGAGAAGATTAATGCAGCCTTTCACAAAGACAAGGATCTAGTCAAAGAGGACTTGGAGAATGTCCTGGTATGACAATTTTCAGAAATCACTACAATTTTGCCAATGTATTAAATAAACTCTAAATTTGTTTCTTTTTTCTGAAGGTTGGCACAGTTGAGATCTTTCAGGGTAAAGAGTCAGATGTGATCCTGATGTCCACAGTGCGCAGCAATCCCGGCCTGACTGCACCTAATCAACATTTCAGCTTGGGCTTTGTAAAGGATGAGAAGGTGAGAAATATTTCATTGTTCTTGGATGTGTACTCCTAACACATTTTTCACTCATTGCCAGAGTGGTGATAATATATATAATGCAGCAGCATCAACATCTTTTACTCTGCTAAAATGTAAAAGACTTCAGTTTTCTCTCATTGCAATAGCACAATCTTACAATTTCTTTGACATCATCAGAACTACTGGAAAACTTTAAAATACTTCTCATATGTGCAACTTTTTTTTTCTTTAGTTTTGAAAATGATGTTTGTTTTAAGTATTTTAATGGAATGTATTTGATTTTCTTCTGAATCTTCCACAAGATTTGTTTGAAAAGAAGATCTTGTTTTATCATTTATTTTTACTTTTCAGCCTAGTGAGCAATTTATTTCCAACACTATCATTAGAGTTCCCTCTACATTTATTTGCACTCAATGTAAAGATGTGCAAAAGTCTGAAAATAATTGAATTTTTTACCGTTGTTACATAATCTCACCTTGCAGCAAATTTAAGGACCATATCTACATTTATTTCGATTCTTTTTTAAGTTTATACTACTTTGATAAAAGATACGTTTATTAGAAGACCTTTGTCATTGGGCTGTCGGTATATTAGCCCCTATGTATTTACAATCTGAATCTTTTCAGAGATTCAACGTGGCAATGACTCGAGCCAGAAACCTGCTAGTTGTGGTTGGAGACCCCAGAGTCCTGGAAATAGATCCAGTGTGGAACAAGTATGGTTCTGTATTTTCTTACAAGTACAAGTACAAAAATTTGGCAGAAATCAGTCTGACATGACTTTTGTGCTAACCTTTCTCTCTTAGGCTTATCCATTACTGCTTAAGAGAAAGAGCATACCGTGGCATCAATATTTATGATCTGAAGGCAGGCACAGAGGTCCCTGACCCCTCACCAAGCTCTGGGTAAATAGCAGATTTGCAGAGCCAGAGACATTGTTGTCTGTTAATTATTTTAATAATAAATGTTTGTGTTACAGACCTCAGCCGAAAGCGAGACCAAAGGTCGCATTCAGCTGGTAGAATCAAAAGCATTCAACACAGAAATAAACTTCATCCAAAGCATGTTTCACTATTTCATTCTGTCTGAAGGTAATCAAGAATCTGAAGTTTGGTGCATATTTAATGTAGCATGTGCAAGACATACAAAACAACGTACCATTCAGACAACACAGCTGGCCATATAAGCACAAAACCTTCATACAAAACCATTAATAACATTTCATGTCATGGAGACTTTCAGACCCCAAAGTGAGTATATTCTTCAGTTATCCAACATTGAGCTTTTTACCTGCCTTCCTATCCTTCTTACTATGTGAGGTGTTAAAATAAACCCGCATCCTGGAAAGAAATGAAAAAAAAATATATTATTTTGTGGCTTTTTGTACCTCAGTATTCCTAACTCCTTTTGTTTCACTTGTTGGGTGTTTTATATAAATAGAAAAAAATAGCTTATAGTCCTGAATATTTTTTAATTTTTAAGAAAAATTTGTTTTTTCAAGTATTGTCATGTTGCTTTGGGGTTTTTTTCTTGTTGATTTTTTTTTTGTTGTTGTTTATAACCAGAGGATTTAATGGGTGATTTATGCACCCAGTAAATCAAAAGAAACAATTCAACTGAATTTATCTATTAACAATTTTCTCAATAATATAAAAAAATAACTTTAGAGTAGCTAAAATTGGAGGAATATACTCAATTTGACTTTAATAATCATATATTATATAGTTTACATTACAAGAACTCTAATTGTTGTACAAAGTCGCCCTTGCAGAGGTCATGGAGAGACAGGGTGCGCCCCCTTACAGAACTGTCCACCGAGTAGGTGGAGCTCATAGCCATTTTACATTTGAAGCAACTCGTAGTTGGTTGCATACATAACAACATCGTCTCAAACAATGAATAAATTTAATAATTCGGCATAACATGGTAGTAATGACTTACGTAACTCAAATCCCTCTAACAAGCTGGTCTAGACGTTACACCTCCGGCAAAAACTTGTTTTCCTCAGGAAAACTCCTCTTTCATATTTTGGCCATCATTTATTCGCAGGTCGTCCGGCGGCTGACTGTCATGAAACGCACCCAGACGCTGTAACTCTCGTCTTCTTATTGGTTAACCCGGCTGTTTACAGGTGTGTCACTCTTTCAAAGTAACCAATCCGAAAACGGGAACCAGCTTCATATTAACGGGAAACTCTGTAAGGGTTTGCGTTTTTGTTAACATTTCTCTACCCTTTTTCGCAATAGGCGTAAAGCTTAGCAATAAATATCCATAACTTCGTTTTAATATATACAGTAATTTTCTGTTTAACCATGGTTTGAAGAAAGGTGGCTTCCTGAAGAGCTCTTTGTTTGTTTAGACGGGAACGCGCCTGCGTGCCCACGCCCTTTATTACAGGTGAGTTCCATGACCTCATTCCCCAGGAGGACGGACAGACTTCAGGTGAGGTCGAGTCTTATTGTGAATCCCGTGGGTGACCTGACTGTTAATAGTGTAGTATTTTGTAGCTGTGATAAATTCCACCGAGGAGGAGTTACAAAGGTTTAACAGAGCTAGTTTTGTGTGCAGCAAAGCACATTTTATTTATGCCAAAACATTAAAGTGGCGTAATAATTTTTTTTTTACTCGCACCAAACGGATACTATGAGCAATTCAACAGAGAGAGGAGCCGAAATGGAGGATTTTTTTAAAACGGTAAGTTTGCACCTAAAACTGCGTTACTCACAACATCATTGAGACCAGAAGCTTTGGCCACATTGTGGTTGCAGTCATTGTTAGTCATTCGTTAAACTTAGCTACAGATGCTTCATAAAACATATGATTAAAGTTACATTTTACAATAGTAAAACTTAAATGGGCTGCACGGTTGCCTCGCAGCAAAAGCTCCAGGGTTTGAATCTTGGGCAGTGGTAATTTTGGATGGCTTTTGCATGGTTCTTTCTGGTTACTCTTTAGCTCCCACACAAAAACATGGCAATGGTTTATTGGTCACTCAAAATGGTCCTTTGGTGTGAGTGGGTGTGTGCACGGTTGTTTTGGGTGTTGACACGCTGTCCAGACCATGGTGTTTTTTGATATAAGAATTGGGGGCAAGTTGTCCAAGGCGGCATTCAAAAGGGGAACAGTGATCAAGAACTACAAAATGAAATGTATGTTATGAATCTGCTGTGCCCCGAAAAGTTTACTACTTATATTTATTTGCAAATTATATTCTGCGAAGTATTAGGAAACTATATGCTACCTACTTTCTGCTTGAAAAAATTGTAATTGCTTGCATTTTAATTGATTGGGCGCATTGGAGTCTCAAATGTGTCAAACTATTCTTTTTGCATCTTAAATATGTCATAATTTTATATATAATTTTCTTTAACCAGGTTGCTAATGCCAGCTGATCTACTTTAAGCTCCTAATGTGAAGTGACAAAACACATTTTAGCATTTTGTTTTCTTTTACTGTCACAGATTCAATGTAATTATGAAGAATGAACACTTGTAAAAAGAAATGAGGGAATGCAAGTTTGTATATGTATAACATCATTTACATGAACAGTAATTTAAAGTTCTCTACAGAAAAAGCAAAGAACAGAGATGAAAACATTGCCAACATTGGTGGTTGTTTTTTGACTTGTTCTGACATTTCAAGTAGCCTAATATTGGTGGGATTTTTGTGTATAGGTGGGTGAGGTAAGAAACCTCATTGAAAAAATTTCCAGCCAAACAGAGGACATGGAAAAAAGACACTGCTGCATCCTTTCCTCTTCGGACAGTGGCAAAGGTAAGATTTTCTGGAATATTTAGTAAAACCTTTAAATTGTGTAGTGACTCAATGTTCTGTTAAGCTCCCTAAAGATGCATACACACACAAAAAAAACAAGAGCAACAGAAATGGAGAAGCTTAACAGAGCTTTATTTGTTTGCAGAAGGGACACAGAAACCAATATAGCAATGCCCTGTAAGCATATCTGTGCTATTTGGAGGTGAAAAAGATTATGTAGCCATGCTTCCAGAATTTACGATGTGAACAACCAGTGTTTTGGGATGTTTCTATACATTTTCTTTGCATGGGCTAGATTTTGCTTAAATACATTGTTTTATGTTGTTACATAAAATTACTGATAACTACAGTTCTACCATAAAGAGAAATGTAGTCTAAGCTTTTTAGATTGGTTTAGACACAGAAATTGCTGAAAAAAAGAGTTCCTCCTTTTGTAAAGCAAATTTGTTCAATCTGTTTTATTTTTATTTTTTTTTTAAGGAAGTAAAGATGAACTGGAGCTGATAAACAACGAGACCAGAAACAACGCCAACTTGGTCCGAACCAAGTTAAAATGTAGGTGTTACAAAATGGAGTCAAAATTGCTCTCTGCTGGAACCCATGTAATATTTGTGTACATTTTTAATATTTCCCTTTGGACAGTCTTTTGAAATAGGTGCAGCTTTTCTGAACACCAAACTTGCTGAAATACTTGGAGTGAAGTCAGAAAAATATAATTTGACTGGCAAATGAATAGAAGAGAAAATAAAGTGTATCACTGTCCACTACAGCTCATCATCATTCAATCATAAAAAGCTCAGAATATTTTGCTTTGCTATGTAAATGGTGAAGAGGAACCTGCAGCGCATGTTAGTTCCTATCTGACGTGGTTTGTAATTACATTGGATCTGTCTTGTGCATTTCAGTAATGCAGAAGAACTGTCCATCAGAAGACAACAGAACTAATACCTCTGTAATCTGTCGCATTCAGAGGAATCAGGTTGGTACCTAATACTTTAATTTTTCTCATGGGTATTTATTTCATTTTTTAAAATCAAATCATTGCTTCTGTTCTGATGTTCTGAGAAACTAGTGCCCTCTCACTAGCTTCTCAGTCTCTTTGAAAAAGAAAATTATCCACAGAATAACATATTTGTTTACAATGGGCATACAAAGACATCCTTTGCTTAAAGCCAAACCCACCAGAAGCATTATTTGTTTAAAAAGCTCAAATTTGGTCTCATCTGACCAAAATAAACTATTGCTGTCAAAGTTTCTGCAGGGATTAGAAAATTCCACGTTTATGTTTGTGATGGTAGAAGAAAAATTGTTAACGAGTTCAGTGAAGCTCAACAAACTTCAGCCTCAAATGGCATTTTCTTATCTTCCATATTTTGTGGAAAAGCAAAGAAATTGGTCTCTGTGCCACAACAAACAAAATAAGAATACATTATTGATTTTTTTTTGGTGAGATTATTCTGCAACAATGATCCTAATGTCAGTTTAATTGTATAAAAAATGAGAAATTAGCTAATATAAACCTTGTATCATACCAGGTTGTGATTGTAATTGCATATGGCCTGCTTTATGTCATAGGCTGTCATTGTACTAGTCTTTGCATTGCAAATTTTAACCTTGGCTTCCAAATAAATACTTTTGCCGACTCTCTTCTGCCAGCACTCACACCTGACTCGTTGGTTTTCTGAAGTCATGAAGAGTTACCATAAGATCCAGATTTCCTTCAGAGAGAAATGCAAGGCCCAAATTCAGAGACAGCTCGAGATTGGTAAGTCATTATTGCAATAGTAATTCCTTTTTATTTCCAGTTTCAATGCTTTTCTTTGAGAGCAAACTGAAATCAAAGTCAAATCCCTTCTTTGCATTCATAAACTTGACCAATAAAGCAGATTCTGGTCTTGTTCTTTACCATTTCTAGTCATGAAATTTCAGGATTGTTTTATTTAGCACGTAAATAATATGACTTACATTCGCTCAATTTCCTGCCGAGATTGTTTTGAGTATTGTTACTTTATGTATCACTGAGCCGGAAAAGGTTGATAGATTAAACCACATTCCAATAGAGTATTTGTTCATCTCTTTATCCAGTTTGCTAATTGGGATAACTTTGAAGCAGTGTTATATGTGCGGTTATGTTTGAGAATAGTATTTTGTCTTAATTGAGGCTTAGAATAACACACTAATTGTGACATTCTAAGGCAAAATTCCAGAAGTGCATATCATTTTTCACTTCTTTTACTGCAATGATTTTGTTGCTTTGTGTAAAAGATTTTATTTCATTTTGTAATTTCTAATTTGCCTCCATTTCACATGCTAAAGACTCTAAGTGCTAATTTTTCATTTGTTTCCCATAGTGGATAAAGTCACAGCAGATGACGAGCTGGAGGATATGCTGCAGCGTGATAATCTTGCCATTTTCATATCTAATGTGGGTGAAATCCCAGATATTCTTCCAATACAATCTTGTGGTATTTGAATTAAAAAATGATTTATAAATATATGTATACAAAAATAATGTCCCTTTTTTACCCTCCAACAAAGATCCACTCTGATGCCCAATTTTCAAGTCATGCTCTCTCTGAGATTAAAAGACGTCATCAGGACATCATCAGCCTTGAGTGCAGCATTAAAGAACTACATGAGATATTTACAGACACAGCCATGCTGTTGGAAATTCAGGTAAAATGTCTGCCCCAAAAATAAATGTTCATTGAGGACAGATTTAAAATATAACTGATAAAATGACTAACATTGTGTCTTTTTTAAATTTCCACCAGGGGGAGTTAATCAACAATATAGAAAAGAATGTCACCAGTGCTGGAGAATATGTACATGCATCAAAAAAAGAAACAGAAGATGCACTCGCATACAAGAAGAATCCTTATAAGGTTGTATCTCTCCCAAGCTTCTTCAAGTCCTTTAGGAGAAAAGCCAGTACTAAAGCTGCTGATGAAAACTCTTCTGAAGACTGCATCAAGCATTCCTGATACACATCAAACCTGTCAGAGCCTTGGAGAATTATTTTTATCAATTTTTTGTAGTTCTTCATTCAGTTACTCACTCAGCCACTAGGTGGCACTGCAACAACATTGAAATTTCAGGCTGTGCCTCATCTAAGGTTTCTTCATTTGTTTGTTTTTTTGTCCAAGAAATTTTCAAACTATATTAAGCAAAAAATAATAATGTCAAACCATATGGATGCTGAAAAAATATCTAGTGTTTATAGTTTGATGTATTTATAATTGCAATAAAGCTCTAAAATTTATTTAGAAAAGGTAGCTTAAGTGTCCAAAATGTTTACTTGTAAAATTATGTTTTGTGTGTACTACTTGTTCATAATGAATGCTGTGAAACAGAAGTTTTTAAACTTTGTGTTCTGCCTCTTCAAAATTTGTGGCCTACTGCTGTGATTAATTAACATAAAGCTGTTAAAATAAAATGTGTGAGAAAATCTGCACAATATCAAAATAGCTGTAGTAGTTGCAGTCAACTTGTAAATTAGAAATGTACCAATCAGAGTTTTACTGGCTTATATCTCGTTTTTCCTTTTTGTAGGTCTGATCTGCTGATTGTAAAATCTTCTGTTTTTAAATTAACAATTTCATGTAAATAAACTGCTTTAATGTACAAGGAACCAAAGCTAGTTTCTTAAATAAAAAAAAAGTTTAATAAAGTAATGACAATGAAAGAAAATAGAACACAAGTAATTAGGTTAAATATTTTCGATCTATAACAAGTCTGATGCAAATTTATATTTTGGTTTCTAATGAAATAACTCATGTAGTCGCTTTACCTATGTAATATGCCTATTAGGTTTATTATGTCCAAATTCATTTTATATTATTTATTTTCCTGTTATTTATCCATATTGCTTCTTCAGTTTTTTTTGAATGCGCAAACTGGAAAGGTAATGTTCACTTAGGGTGTATTTAATAAACAGGGAAAAAACATCAGATTTTTCAGTGTGCCTTCCAGTTTCTAATCACAGGCTGCTCAGTTGGTAAATTACTTAGAAACTGGATAGCATAAAAAAAAGTGTCTCCAAAGAGTATGCATCACATACATGGAGTCACTTCAGTAAACACACTTTGATATTGTGACCTTTGTAAAAGTGCAGTCTCAGCATTGGATTTAATTTGATGCTCCACTGAGAATAAAGTGGGACTAGTGTGGCTATAAATATATTTTTTAATGGTTGAAATTATTTTACTCATGCCTTAATGTAAATGAACTGTTAAATCTTCTAATAGTGCACATTAAGTACCACATCATCTTTAATGCTTATTAATAAATATAAAAACTGAGAATTTACATAAAGGCTTCACTTGACTTTTATCCTCACTACTGATTCTTATTTATGATGTTGTAGGACACTTGCATTAGGAATAGAATACGTATAGGTTAATAATTTAATGACATTTGTGTAATTTGCTGCTGCACTTGCTAAATGTGCAGGCTTTTGGAGTGATAACAAGAGTGATGCCATATCTATGTTTAATGTATTATTTCCCACATGGTCCATATGTCTTAAAAGATATTGACTGGCTGTTACTTGTGTGATTTGTAATTACTTAAAACCATTTTGTTATCGCATTTTTCTCTTTGATCTGATTAGAGTTGAAAACAAACAAGCCTGCATTGTGGGAATACTGCCAGGATGAACCCATTGACTTTTCTCTGACTGCATTTCACATCCAACCCCTCCCTCCTCCGCTTGTGCTACCTCAGGATAAAATTTCACAGCACCTTTGTGCTTTGCTGAAACCACTGATTTCCAAATTGCTATGGAAAAGTGTGGGTGTATAGAAAAAAGATGACTGTGTATATGGGGAGAAATAAAGGAAAAGATGTGAGGATAAGAAAAAGGCAGACATACAAACATGACTTATTTATTGGATGTGCCAGGGTGGTGAACCCAAAAAATACAGCTTGATCACAACTTAAAAGGGCTGAGTGATATGTGGCTGCGTAAAATGTGGGGGCCTGGACCTCCTCCCAAAGAACCATTAACCATTTCCCCAGTCTGGAATGAAATATGAGGAAAATCTGGAAGAATTAGGGGATGAAAAGTCTCATTTTCTGCTTCCTCATGGAGCCTCCATGGCTGGCTTACTTCTTGGCTTTTCCCTGGGCAGCCACAGCCTCCATAGCCTTCTTCACGGTTTCCTCATCACCGAGGAAAGACATGGGCTTGACCGGCTTCAGATCTGCATCCAGTTCGTATACGATTGGGATTCCTGTTGGAAGGTTCAGCTCCATGATGGCTGCATCAGACATATCTGGAAAAGACAACACAAACAAACCCTGAAATCAGAAGTATGAGTATTTTAACTAATATAAATATATGGCAAGATATCAGTACTAATTGTCATTGTCACTACTTACAAATTGCCCCCAACTTTATTTTGGTTAAATGTGCACAGGAAGTCTAAAGCAGACCAATCAAACAGTATAGCGCAGCCTTAGCATCTCACACTGACTTTGATGTTATGACAGACTGTTTAAATTAAAATTGATCTTTTGCACATAGTGAAAATAAAATTACTTGGAAAAAATACATAAAAATATTAGATGCTTTTTGTGAATAAAATAAGTATTTTATGAATGGCAAATTCAAATGTCTATTTTTCAAATAATCAGTGTTATTTTTAATGAATAAGTGACAAATTTAAGTAATTGTTTAACTAACCATTGAGTTTCTTCACATTTATTCTGTTTTAAATTAATAACATATTTTTATATATATAAAATAATCTGCCTTTCTTGTTGTTTGCCTGACACTTCTTCTATTATTCCCAGTGAATGAAACTCCCTTATTCATCCCTGACCACTGCTTAAAAATGTACAACCTTTCGACATAAAGGTCGTGACTGTAATGGGAACCAGACTCATGACCCCCTACCCTGCACTTCAGTGCAAAAGTCTTTGCAGGCTATTTATAAGCAGTGGAATCAAAAGCTTAGTATCTCAAGGTCTTTTCTTCTATGTAAATCTATTCATAATTGTGTTGTTCTCTGGAATTAAATCTCTGGAAACTATTTAAGAGTTTTAGATTTTATAAATAAAAACAAAACAACTGTGCCCGCTTGCTAACTTCAAAACTCACCATCCAGGTGCTTGACTATGCCACGGAGGCTGTTGCCGTGGGCAGCGATGATAACATTCTTTCCTGCTTTGATTTGTGGAGTAATAACCTCGTTCCAGAATGGCAAGGCACGTGCAATGGTGTCCTTTAGAGACTCGCATGTAGGCAGTTCACCAGGCTTCAGGTCTTTGTAACGCCGGGACTGGAATTAACCAAAACAGAAGCAGACTGTTGCACTTGTAAGGAGCTATATGATGGTTAAGTTTAGGTATCTCACCTCACTGATGATTTTGTGGTAAGGGTGGTCTTTATCCATAGGTGGAGGTGGGATGTCAAAAGATCGACGCCAGATCTTCACCTGTTCCTCACCGTGCTTCTCGGCGGTCTCTGCCTTGTTCAGACCAGTGAGGCCTCCATAGTGGCGCTCATTCAAGCGCCAGGTGCGAATCACGGGCAGCCACATCTGGTCAGTGCCCTCCATTATGGTCCACAGGGTCTGGATAGCGCGTTTCAGCACTGAGGTGTAGCACACGTCAAACTTCAGGCCTGCCTCCTTAATAGCCTGGGCTCCACGTTTGGCCTCTTCCACACCCTTCTCACTGAGGTCAGCGTCAAACCAGCCGCAGAAGCGGTTCTCCTGGTTCCAGGCACTTTCTCCATGGCGGACAATAACTAAGCGGTGGACAGCAGTCATATTTAATAGTTTTCCTTGGATTTTTAGCTCTAAACTAGACACTCAGCTCTTCTAAGTTGCTCTTTCACACACTTACTGGCTGCCCAACAGTGAGCCCAGACCAACATACCAAAATGTTTTTATAGCGGACCAGCCCCCAGCATTCCACCTGTGAGGGCATTTCACCCTCTGATTGACACACAAAGCAGGCCAATAAACCAGACCTCAACTGGGCTTATGAGAGAGGCTGGGAAGGCCAGAGGTCAGGGATAAACCAAAATAGCAACATGACTTTTAAAATGAGATCTGTGCAACAAAAGTGTAGAGCAGAGTTGGTGGCACATAGTTTCCTCATCCTAAAATGAATGGCTAAAAAGCTGACAATAAAACTACTGTGAACAATTGATAGTGACTTTTACATTTGCCATCCATTTGTTTGCTAAACCTTTGACCTTTTATCAAGCCATACATGCATCACCCACGTGTCTTTCTATTTGTTTGACATCCATCCATTCTGCATTCATTCATCATCGACTTGTGTAAAATTTGTGTTTCTGTTTTCTATCAGTTATTTGTCTACTATGCATACATAAATTGTTTGTTTGTCATTCATCCATCTGTCCTCTTTCCTAACACTCACCGTTCTTGATTCTTTTGTCATCATCATGAGTCCATTCATCCCTATATCTGTCCATCTGTCCATCATTAAGTTTTCATTTATCCATCCACGTCGCATTGTCCACTTTTTTTTGTCCATACATAGTATTTTTAAATCCATTGCATTTTGAAATGTATAGTTTTATGTTTTTATACCATATAAACTTTTAAACTTTATGATTTTCCTTCCAGGGATTAAGCAACTAACTACGATAAATTAATCCACTCATACATCTGTAGTCCATTTGTCAATAAAGGAAATATGCAGAAATCGTTACTTATAGGTTTAAAACTATGAATGTGAAATTTTGTACAAATTCTGTGTGGTTTCAAAATCTCTAGTTTTGCGACATAAATCCACCATGAAATTCTTGACACATATTTAGTCTGATTTTTATTGCTGTATCTTATTATGACCACTAGGGGTTGATCTTGTAAAGAATAAGCAAGTGATGTTTTTACTGGTATTATTCCTTCTTTTTTTACTTTTAGAAAAGATGAATTACAAAAAATTGTATCAGGTTTAATCAAAAAAGTAAAAAAAAAAAAGAACACTTTCATTCTTTCACATAAGAAAAGTCAAGTATTTGGTTTACTCTCCCATGTTCTTGGGTTGTACTGAACAAATGCAAGTGTATACAGTATTCTACTAGAACAAGTTTCAGAAGCTAAATATTCTGCTGCATTGTATAGGAAATGTAATGCCAGGAAGGAGCAATGCGCAGAAACTCCCAGAACGGATATAATGGAGCTGGCTTGGAAACTGAACCACAAAATCCAAAAGCTGAAATATGAAGCAAAGTGTTCTGTCATCCTCCTGTGAAATTATGATCCACTAGAAAGGCAGAGGTCCAAAAAAAGAATATTAATGGAATTCTAGGATTAATGCCAACCTGCATCATGTGACCTTGGATTGTACTGTATATAAAAAAACTGCATTGTAAGGAAAAAGAAAAAAAAACTTCTTTGCCTTAAATTTCTCTGGTTATATTTTTTAACAGCCATATTAAACTTCAGTAATATTGGGAAACTGGTGACCGCATTCACCCGTTTGCTAATAACAGGCTTTGTTTCAAGTTGGTAAAAGAAAATGTAGCCTTTTTCATGTTTTTGTTAAATTATTGATTCACTATCAGTGTTTGTTAATACCTGACATTCAGTACTCATCATCTCTCTTGACCTAACAAGCCACAAGTTTGTTATTACGCCTTTAAGCATTTTCATTTGCTTGAAAAGGCGACTTAATGATCTGCAGCCTCAGTTGTATCGCCCAGAGTTCTGTAAGCATCTTGTCTGCAACAAATCTCCTTGATGCAGATTGTGAAGCTGCTGTTAGAGATGGAAAAAGTGGACACAAGGGAGTTTGCGTGATCACAACTGTTCCGATGACTCAGCCTGCGGAGTCATACTGCTTTCCCTGTATATAGAAGCACAGAACTGCCTTTGAGGGCTCTACCGGCCTTTGGTGCAAGGAAAAATTACACAAACAGCACTGGTTACAGATCAAAGCACGGTCAAATCCCATACACCGCACTCACATTCAAACTTGGTTGAGTGATATTGATGCAAAGCGCTGCAATGAACAGCAAAAATGTATGATGCTGACTGGGTGAGATGAGTCTTCATGTGCAAAATTCTGAGCAGGTCATTGCACATTATATGCACAGATTCATGTAATCATCAGGCATAGGAAAATAAAAAGTGTAAGTCATCATTTAAGGGACATCTAATTAACTGCATGTATAGCCAAGCAGCACTTGACAAAAATAGTTTTTGCAAAATGAAAGTCAACAGAAGCAAACATGAAGAATATGCCTTTTGAACATAAACATTCAGCCCACAGTATGTATTTATCGCAATAGATAGAAAACAAAGTAGTATGAAAATGTAAATGGGAGGACAATTATGTGCAGTATATTCTTTTTTAATAAAAATGTAAATGGTGCGGTTTGCACTTAAATTCAGCATTTTTTACCTCAAGCAGCAATTACTTTGAGGTAAATATGGAAATTTAAATTCTTGTCCAGTCCTTCAAAGCTGTCCAACCTCAGGCATACTGGACTGCATTAATCTGTAAATGTTAACATTTAAGTCTTGCCACACATTGAATTTTTGTCTGCAGTTTTAATGGGCCATTCTAAAGTGATATATTGTGTTGCTTGTGAGAGGACCAAATGCAGAGGACTCTGGAAAGGTCCCCAGTCCATCGCAGGGCAGCTTGTTGTATATACGCACTTAAAATTTACTGTGTGTGGACAAATCTTACCAACAGAGCTGTCTTCCTTCTTCACAAGCAAAACCCTTTGCCTTGCAAGTTGTAATTATTAATGAACAATTTATGGTCAGCTGAAGTCAATTCTTCCTAAAACAACTGACTGATCTGAGGGAGAACCAAGCTTGAGCTTTGTGGGTCACAAAGCAGACAAACTGTGAGACGACAGCACTCTTAACAATCTGTCTCTGTAAATGTCAATGTAAGGATACACTTTGAGCTTTGAATATTTGTAGCATATAATGCAAAAAACATCAAATTATATTTTGTTCCATAATTTCTATGCCAAATTCAGTGATTCACCTTGAATTGGCAACTTGGCTTGATTTTGGACTTGACTTGCTTGATCTGGACAGTAGTCAAGATTTTGAGAAAGGCGGATGGCATCTATACTCACCGAAACACTTCTGGGAGTTAGTAGAGAGTCTCTGACCCTAAGGAAGTGCTAAGCTGAAAAGAACCAAACAGAAACTGGCAGCAGGCAGAAACATATAAATTACAGTGTACCTTTTAGGTTTTCAGTCAAATTGTTTGGATATGTCTGACATATTCAGCAGAGAGTCAGAGCAATTAAGTATGAAGCAGCTGAAGTGACAAAAAAACAGGAACAATAGAAAGTAAATCAAACCAGACATCAAGGAAAGGCATATTTCAAAATGAAGCAGGAAACAAAATTTACTCTAAAGAAAATTGTGACTGGAGACTACATCATAGTTCAGATTATCAAAGATTTAAACTACACTAAAAGTATAGAAAATTGTCCTCCAAATGTCTAGTAAGCCAAACCAACACATAAATAGGCTTTGATCTAAACTATTCCAATGTAATTTTGTGTGTATGTTTAAACTTACTGACCTACTGGAGTGTGATGATCTCGTATGTCTCTAGCAGCTTCGGACAGTTTGTTTGTGAAGGATCACTGTGTATTTTGCTCCATCTACCATTCAAGTAGCCTTTGTTAGTGTATCCCGAACTGCAAAGAAAAGTATCCAAAAGGGACGTCTTACGGCATTTTTTCAACAAGACCAAATTTGTGAAATACACTATTATTAGTTGACCTTCCAACAGATTTTTCCATCTGAGCTGTGGATCTCTGGTTCAGCTTGTGACCTCAGGACATTTGATACATGTCTTCCTAGCCTCTCTCTTTGCTTGTTTCATGTCTGATAAATGTTGATGGGTCCCACCAAAAATATCTTACAGGGGAAAAAAATGACATTGACTTCATCCACAGTTAAGATGAGGCAATTGGTTGTACTATTTTTATTATTTAGGGGTATGCCAGTAAAGGAGGCTGAATACACTTTTCAGTTCATCTATCATTTTGCTTTTACTTCAAAATTATAAATCACTTTGTGTTTGTGTCCATACAATCCCAGTAACTTATAGCAAAGCTTGTGGCTCTAAGTAGACATGTACAAATTACAGCTGAAAAGTTGACACACACCTGATGAATAAGTTGAAAGATGATGTCTCTCAAGTTTTCGCTGGACTTTCTTAAGAGACAATTTGCCTTATTTAAACCTTAATATGCAGTTTAAGCAGATGTATGTTTTATTAATCGTTTTAATAATGCTTTGCTTTCTTTATGCATCCATATTATTAACAATACAAATTCTGCTCTGGGACAAAAATAGGATGAACCAATTTAGTCTTAAAAAAATACATATACAAGAACTATTTTTGCTGCTTTCACCATGTCATCGTTTACCTTCTCTTTGTGAGGAACCTTAACAGTGCAGGTTTTTGTGGTCAGAGCTGTAATTCTCATCTCTACCAGGAGAAGGCAAACTATGCCACGACTGATGCATCAGGAGAGCCCATCTCCAGTTGTATATGCAGTTTGTTTCTTCCATATTTTAGAAGAATATAAATAATGAAGACAACAAACAGCTGTTTGTGATTCTGTAAAATTCAGTCTCAAGATTTCAGATAAATCTGGATGTTAATTAAGTGTTTTTTTTTTCCTTTACCTAAAGAACCATAATGCGTTTGCTGCCTAAAAAAATGTAATACCAATTTCATAGGAGTCTTTCTCCTCCTACGCCTATGCCTCTAGCAGCACTCTGTGATCTTATGCTGCTGCAGTGAAAGCCTAGAGAGGCTGCATTGTCAGAGTTTGGAGAAAGTGCTTGCGTCAGACTCTGTCCTGCTATAAAAGCTCAGCCTGCCGCTGCAGCAAGCAGTCGGGGCTTAAAGCTGAGCCCTCTATACACCTCTCCACCCACACAGACACAAAGAGAAGAGGGAAGAGCAGCAAGTCCCTCCGACACTCAGCCATGAGTAGCATCGGATATGACCCGTACTATGCCTCCTCGTTGTACAAACACCTGTATGTGGAGCCCACCTCTCGGGTGGTGGTGAGAGGGAGGACTCATGCCGGCTACTCTTCCCGTCCATCCCCTCAATCTTCTTCCCGTCTGCAGTACTCCTCCCCCAGTCGGGTGTTGTTCTCCTCTTCCTCCCCGGCCTCTTCCTTGGAGCGGGAGCTCAGCCAGGCAGCCCAGATCAGCTCCGACTTCCGAGCCGTACGCACACAGGAGCGCAGCCAGCTGCAAGATCTGAACGACCGCTTTGCAGGCTTCATCGAGAGGGTGCGTGAGTTGGAGCAGCAGAACCGTGCTCTGGAGGCAGAGCTACTTCTGCTGAGGCAAAGGCATGCTGAGCCATCTCGTCTCAGAGCATTGTACGAGCAAGAGGCCAGAACTCTGAGAGCAGCTGTGGATGAAGCAAGGGCAGAGCAGCAGACTGTCCTTGGCCAGAGGGAGAGGCTGGAACAAACCCTGAATTCAATGCAGGGTCGATATGAGGAAGAGATGTTGGCTCGGGAAGAGGCTGAGGGCAAGCTGATGGAGGCCCGTCGAGAGGCAGATGAGGCCGCCTTAGGAATGGCCGAGCTGGAGAAAGGTGTTGAAACCCTGCTGGACGAACTGACCTTCCTCAAAAGGATCCATGAGGGGGAGGTGGCTGAACTTGAGGCTCAGGTCCAGCTAGGTGTCCAGATCGCAGTTGAATCTGAAACTGCTGCTCCGGATCTGTCCGGTGCTCTCAGAGACATCCGATCCCAGTATGAGAGGCTGGCTGCAAGGAACATGCAGGCGGCTGAGGAGTGGTTTAGGGGGAAGGTGGGCTCCCTGACGGAGACTGTGGCTCAGCACAGCAGTGCAGTTAAAAGCTCAAAGGATGAAGCAGGAGAGTACCGCCGTCAGCTGCAGGGCCGCATGCTGGAGATTGATTCATGCAGAGGCCTCAATGTATCCCTGGAGAAGCAGCTGCACGAGATGGAGGAGAAACAGAGTGCAGAGATAGTTGCTATGCATGTAAGTACAGCCATGCTGTAGTGTGATGCTTATGCAGATCTCATATTATATTTAGGTTACTCACCTTGCTTTTCTATTTAGGACACAATTGGAGAGTTGGAGAATGAGCTGAGGGGCACCAAACAGGAAATGGCACGCTACCTTAAGGAGTACCAAGACCTGCTGAATGTTAAAATGGCTTTGGATATCGAAATTGCAGCATACAGGTGAGATCTAAATACAGATGCATAGATCATCAGAGTGTTAATTAGTCAAGTTAAAGTAGTCCTAGAAAACAAATGTCTTTATTTTTATCAGTTTTTCTGATTTAAAAGAGCAGATTCGAAACTTTGAAGACATAATGTTCAACTTCTATCATTGCGTAACAAGGGCCAACAGTACCACAAATCAACATGAAGTAAATAAACATTAATATACATAATACATTATTTTAATAAATATGTAGAATTATATATATTTAATAATAAATATCTCAAATTCTTTAAACATTTAATTAATTTAATAAATAATTAAATGTGAAAATAATTGCTTGCAATTTTTATTTGTTATATTTTAAAACTATTTTCTGTATTATCTAAGGATTATTATGAATTTAATAAATTGGTCAGCCATATCTGTCAGTGAGTGAGCGGGGCTAGCCCTGCTATGGACAAAATGAGTGTTTGTAACTCAGTAATTGTACAGGTTAACTAACATGTGCTAGGTTCTATTTAATTTGACATAATGCATGAAATGAAACAAATATTGTCTAATATTAAGGTAGATAATGAACACATAAAAATTATTTTATTTTTTTATTTTTTTATTAAATACTTATAGACAATATGTTTTTAGGTATGAATTTATGCATGTATTTAAATTTCAATTACATCACATACATATATATATACATTGAACAAAATAATTTACTATTGAAAAAACTAATAATACATGCTTTTAAATTATACCATGAATCAATTCTAGCAAATAATATTTACATTTAATTAGAAAATATAAAAAATCTTAGTTTCAATAATGACTAGAGGCAAATGTCCTCTTTAACTATAGCACATCCAAACATTTAATTATTGACTTAATTGAATTTTGCCTCTTCCATGTTTTTTTTGGCTGAAACAGGAAGCTTCTGGAAGGGGAGGAGTCTCGCTTCAGTGTTGGGGTTCCTGGGGGCGTGGCCTCCCTGTACAGTCACAGTATGGTGGCACCCTCCTTCGCCCGGCCCATGCTCTCCAGTCTGAGCTCTGGCACCTCGTACCTGATGACCTCTCGTCTGCTCAGCTCCAGCACCACTGAGGGCATAATTTCTGCCAGCCACGCCCAGCAAGCGGAGGCCAGCCCCCCTGCAGAAGAAGAGGAGGAGGAAGAGGAGGCTGAGGAGGTAAAGGAAGAAGAGGAGGAGGAGCAGGAAGAAGAGGGGGTTGGAGAGGAGCAGAAAGAAGAAGAGGAAGAGGAGCAGGAGGAGGAAGAAGAGGGAGGACAGCAGGAGGAGGAGAAAGGTGAAGAGGAAGCGAAGGAGGAAGTTGAAGAGGCTAAAGAGGAAGAAGGTTGGTGCTTTTACTTTCAATATTTATAAACTCAATAATTAAGACTAAGAATAATTTGAAAAGTTAATGCGTTTTTTCAGGTGGTGATGGAGAGGAGCAAAAGGAAGATGTTGAACAGGCTGAGGGAGAGAAGGAAGAGAAAGATGAAGGAGGAGAAGCAGAGGTCAAAGCAGAAGCACAAGAGGAGGAAAAAACAGAAGCAACAGAGGATGAAGATGAAAAGGCCAAAGATGAAGATAAAGAAAAGGGAGAATCTAAAGAGAGTGAAGAGAAAGAGGTGAAGGAAGAATCAAAAAAGAATGAAGAGAAAGAGGAAAAGGGAGAATCTAAAAAGAGTGACGAGAAGGAGGAGAAAAAAGAACCTAAAAAGAGTGAAGAGAAAGCAGAGAAGGCTGATGCCAAGAAAGAGGCCAAACCTGATGTCAAAGAAGCTGCTCCAAAGAAAGATGACACCAAAAAGGCGAAAGTTGAAGAAAAAACAGCCAAGCCTGAGCCTGCTGAAGATAAAAGCACAACAGGTAAAAAGTGAATTCTTTGGTTGCGACAGTGAAAAGCTCAGCTCATTAATCAGATAAGACGCTGGCAATACTGCTTGGTAACATGGTGCTCAATAAAACAGTCTGATAGCCATTTACAGCAACAAGTCAATCTAAACTGCTTCCCAATATCAAGAATAAACCATTAAAGTCTGACTGCACAGTACCTCACGTCTGTAAGATGTACAACTGCTGAATGCTAACTTGAGTGTTTGTGTTTTGGGTGAATAAATAAAGAAATGCCTCTTGAAGCCATGTGTGTGGGTTATTTTGGCCTCTGTTCAAATTTTGAACTTCCACAACCATCAGAACTCCTTCATTTAAGTACATTTCTGTCAGTATCTTTCAGATCATCAGTTATGTTAAAAAGGCATTCTAAAATGGTAAAACTTTCTGTTTTAATGAGACAGAATATCTGAGCTCCAATGATAAAAAAAAATAAATACACCCAGATTTTGAGTTATTGGTAACTCTTTGAAAACTTAAAGTTGCAAGATTAGGTCAAGCTGATGACGCTACATTGTGATGGAAAATCTGAAAGCCTTTTTGCTATGGCTTTCACTTACGTATCCTGCCAAGCTGACAGAGATAAATTGTTTTTTAAATCACTTTATACTCTTAAACTATACATAAGACACAAATATAGCAAAAGTCACTACTTAGCCAAAATGAAAGCAAAAGTTCATATTTCTAGAAGTAGGATTCTGTTGTGACATAAGCAGTCAATGTTACTTGTATAAGACAGGTGTCTTGTCATTGAGCTGATTAATATGCCAACAACTAGTCAATTTCCCAAAGTAGCATACACGAGGTTTAATGGAAACCCTGTTCTATAAATCTCAAACCTGCTGTCACATTTGAAATAGATTACAGTATAGAGATCCTAGAATTATTTTGGTACAATTAAGACAATAGTATTGTGTTTGCAAAAATGTGAAACACATCTAAGCAAATTAGATTAATGGCAAAAATTGTTTCTTTTATTTTATAATCAAGTTTTGCTGGAAGGAAATACACGTACTCCATTTAGAACTAATACCTAATCAGAGTGGAGCTGAGATAAATTCAGAGTTATCCCATGTTAAAAAGTCTCACTTCACAGAAAAAGCATTAGCAGTCAGTGGGATTGCTATTTACGATCCCTACAAACTATCATCAGGTTTGAGTCAGATGACTATTTACAGAGAATTTCTTTTTACATTTTTGTACAATTAAGCTTGTGATTGTCTGTCTTTGTAGGACCAGCCTCCAGTGTAAAACTTACCACGACAAAAAAAAAGCTGAAGATACAGTTCCTTATTAAATTTAATTGCTTAGTTAAAAAAAAAACATTGTGAACAATATTATGTCTTACTTCCAGTAAACAATTAAATTAAAGCCATATCAGAAAAGATACATCATACCTACTGTCAAACCTGGTTGTGGTAGTGTGTTGATCTAGGGCTGATTTACTGCTTCTGGACCTGTTCTGCTTGCTGCAATTAATGATGCATTGCTTTTCGGTCTTTACCACAACATGCAGAATAATATCCATCCACCAATAAAATCCCTCTAGCTCACCCAACTAAGAAAAGAAAAGGAAATTTAAGAATCCAATTGAGATGCTGTGGTGTGGTCTTCCACGGGCCGTTTATGCTGGAGGAACCCTGTAATGAGTCTGAATTAAAACAATTTAGCAAAGAAAGGTGGGCCAAAATGTATCCAATAATATTAAAGCCATTTATTCCAATTGCAAATGCTTGATAGTAATTACTGTTGCCAAGTGTGGTACAAATCCTTTTTCTGTTAAGGGGTAATTATTTTTTTTCATATAGAGCCAAGTTGGTTTGTGTGTCTGTTTTACATAGAATGTGAAATCAACTATTGTAAATTGCTACTCTTACATACTTATCTTAAATTTCCCTGATAATAATTTGTTTGATATTCTGAAACTTATATGCATGACAAAAAGCAAAGAAACAATTAAACTGTGTGTTATAACCTTTTATAGTCTATTTCGTACTAGCAGCCATCTATCGATTTATTTTAAAAATACAAGTCTGCTATATCAATGATGTCTACTAACTTATGCATTAATATAACTATGCATAGACTGCAGCACTCTTAATCAGATAGGCAACACAAGGTTGCCTTTGTGGTTGTTTTTCTTTTTTTTTAAACGGAGTCTTGCACACTTTTTGCTGACTAATGTGTGGACATTTACTTTCCCTGTGATCAAATCAATCATGTCTTATTGGGCTTATTTTTATACAAAAAAAAATAGTCCTTAATATATTTAAAAATAACCAATAAAACTTCATTTAAAGTCATTATTTATATTAAAATGAAGAGTAAAAGAGTAAAGTAGTTATTATAATATGAAATAGAAACCATTTCCAAAATGTCTGGAGGATAGGTTTATTCAAACATAACCCGGTATGACTACAAAAATGACAAGAGACGATGTTCTTTTGGTTTTGTTATGATATTTATTGAGCAAAGGCTGCTGGGAAATAGTTCAAGATGAGTAAAGTTATGGGACTGCAAACAGTAGCACCTCATTTATTTCTGTAATTAAATTCAAGTTCATTCTATGCATACAAGGATGCACAATTACATTTGTCTAAGTTGCTCTCAGGTAAACATAACAGACAGTGATAAAAAGCATGTTTAAGGCTAGGAGTTTTCTCAGATTTGTTAAGCTGTCATTGCTTCAGTTACTGGATGTATACTGGTGTGGTTATGTGTTTCTCCAACTCATGTTTCGTATTTATTGTTTGTTACTGTCTCTGGCTCAGATGGCATCTTCACAAGTCAAGTAAGGCTTCTTCAGTAGAGTGCAATTCTGCGCCGAGGACCCTCCACCTGCCCAAACCCACCCCCACTACTTTAACTCAAAAATCTCCTCAACAGTCTCATGTTACGTTATCTCTTTAAAGTGCATTTCTACCAAACAAACAGATAAGAGAGGAAAGTATTCCACTCTTCTGAGCTAGCATGCAGATACCCTGTCCATTCTTCCTACTCCTGGGATCACCTTATAAAAGCAGAAAGAACCTAAAAGAGGATAAAATGTCTCAGTCGCTTGCTCTTCGCTGCATCAGCGGCGAAGCTCGCTTAAAGCTTTCACTCAACATGCAGGTTTGAAGTTTGTCATGTTTTATTTTGGCTTCTCTCTATAATTTGCTTTTAGTGTGGTTTCGTTACATCGCTCTAGCTGTATGGATTTCATTGTTACGTTAGTTCTTTGTGGATTGCTTATGTTCTCTCCTCTAGCTTATGCCCCTCTCACGATTGCCCCCCTCCTCTCCTTCTACTTTAGCTACGTCGTCCGGAGTCTGCTCATTCGGCTTCTGCCACTTGCTTGACAGACTGGGTAGACTGCTTCTCTGTCTTCTTGGTGGAAACCAGCTTCTCCTGAAGCACCTCCTCCACCTCTTTCACTGTTTCTGTCACTGTGATGGATTTTGTGACATGCTTGGATCCATCTTCTCCAGTGGTGATTGTCTCCACGGTCTTAGTGATCACCACTTTCTGGCTGCCATCTTCCTTGACAGGGCTCTCATCTACACCATTAGCAATCACGTCTGCATCTTTCTTCTCTTTTTCCTCTGGGCTGCTCTTCTCCACCTCGCCATTCATGGCAACATCTTTCTTTTCAACCTTTTTATCTTCTGTTGAATCACTCTTCTTTTCTGATTTGTCCTCTTTGGGAGCCTCAGCTTTGGTGGTGTCAGACTTGGGGGACTCAGTTTTGGGGGAGCTAGGCTTTAGGGATTCTGCCTTGGGTGAGCTTTCTTTGGGTGATTCAGGCTTTGGAGAAGCAGACTTGGGGGACTCGGCTTTAGGAGACTCTGGTTTTGGAGATTCAGTTTTAGGAGAACCTGGTTTGGGTGATTCAGACTTGGGAGAACCTGGTTTGGGTGATTCAGACTTGGGAGAACCTGGTTTGGGTGATTCAGACTTGGGAGAACCTGGTTTAGGTGATTCAGACTTGGGAGAACCAGGTTTTGGGGATTCAGACTTTGGGGAACCTGCCACTGGAGATTCAGACTTAGGGGACTTTGATCCCTCTGGTTTTGGGGCTTCTTCCTTGCTGGCCTCAGTTTTTGAAGCTTCTGACTTTGGAACAACTTTTTCTGTTTTATCTGCTTTCTCGTCTATTACCTCCTTTTCATCTTCCTCTTTGTCCTTCTCTGCTTCATCTTTTTCTTCCTTCTCATCTACACTCTTTGATGCTTTATCGTCTGCACTCTCTTCTTCTTTTTCAGCACCCTCCTCTTCGGCTCCGGCCTCCTCCTCTTCTCCTGCACCATCTTCTTTTTCTCCACCTTTCTCTTTGTCAGGAGAGGCTTTGGACTCTGGAGCTTTGGAGCACAACACTGTTTCCTCAACTTCTTCCGCTTCTCCTCCTTCTCCACCCTCTTCATCACCTTCCTCTGCCTCACCCCCCTTTTCTTCTTCATCTTCTCCCTCCCCTTCTTCGTCCTCCTTTTCTCCTTCATCACCTTCACCCTCACCTTCTTCTCCCTCATCGTCACCTTTTTCCTCCTCATCCTCATCCTTAGAAGGAGCACTAGCACTAACTTTGGCTTCGGTGGCAACTACAACTTCCTCTTCTTCTGCTGCCTCTTCCTCAGCATCCTGCTCTTCCTCTCCCCCCTCCTTTTCCCCTTCTTCCTCCTCGCCTCCTTCTCCTGGTGTAGCGGAGAGCTCCTGTGCTATCTCTGCCAGAGCCTCATCAATGTCCACCTTATCATCCTCCACCCGTGTCTCCTCGATGATCTCCTCCACAAACTTGTGTTGCACTTTCAGCTTTGAGGCCTCAGATTTAGGTTTGGAGATTTTACTAGAAGTGACGGCCTGGCGATATGGGAAACTACTGAAGTGGGTCTCCTCTCCCTCAAGGAGTTTCCTGGTTAGAGACAGAGTCAATTTATTGATCGTTTAAATTCTGGTTTGTGTAAACTCCAATGAAAGAATTAGGAGCAATGTTTCAATACTATACCTGTATGCAGCAATTTCAATATCCAGAGCCATCTTGACATTCAGCAGGTCCTGGTACTCACGGAGATGACGAGCCATCTCCCACTTGGTGCTCTTCAGTTCATTGTCCAGCTGGTGGATTGTCTCCTAAGAAAAAAAAAAAAAATTAAAAAAACAGAGAAAAATCAATGTATTTAGAATGACAGCACTATTCTCTTATGCACAACCTGTTGTGTATCTGGGACTTTCTCAATTTTCTGTCTGAGCTTCCACTGCAGTAAAACTCCTTCTACTTTTACCTTGACTGAGGGTGTTGGTCTAATATATTCTGACGCAATTCAGCATTCTAGAGTTGCTGAGCTTCTGTTTCAAGGGTAGCCTCCGCCACCCCCACCCTCCTCCAAACTCAGAGCGGTGTAATGCAAGGACAGAACCAATGAAGGCATCGATCCATGCCTCTGACTCAGCAAGAAAGGAGGGAGGGGAAAAGAGTTTGCACTGCAGTCTGCCTTTAACCATCTGGAAATCTCCCAAGCTCATAAAGAAATAGGAAAGTCCCGCAGTCATAATGCAGCGAAATAACAATTTAACATGTCTGATATATTACAATTTTGATATTGTTGTTTGGGGAAAGGATTTTTGTTTAAATGTGTCAAATAACAAATGCGTCATCATGACAAAAATGTGAATATTAAATTATTCCAAAACATAATATTTTATCGCCCACACAAACACATTAAGACAGTTTCTCGAATTTCAAAATATGTATCTATATTTCCTTCCATGTTATTCTCTAAACAACTCTGTTCGGAGTGTCTCCTTACCTGTAGGCTGGCCAGATCGTTGTTGTGTCGGTCTTCAATATCATTCAGCTGTCGCTCCAGGGAGTCCTTCATCCCGCGGACGGACTCCAGCTCCACTGTCTTCGCCTGGAGCTGGCGCCTGTAGTCGGAAATCTCGTCCCGGGCGGACTTTATCGCGTCCTTGTTCTGCTCCGCAGCCTCGGTGAGCTTGGCATAGCGGCACATGAACCAACTCTCCACCTGCTGCAGGTTCTGGTTGGAGTGGCCCTCCAATTCGGTGCGTATTTCCCGCAGAGCCTCTGTGATGTCGGTCTTCTGGAGGTCCTTCCTCTCCACGGTCACCTGGGATGCCTGGATCTGGGCGATGAGGTCGCTCACCTCCTCCTCGTGGTTGTTGCGGATGAAGGCGATCTCGTCTTGCAGCGACTGAACTTTCTTCTCCAACTCGGACTTCACCAACTCCGAATCACCGGTGTCTTTCTTCAGGACGCGAATGATGGCCTCCGTCTCCTCACGGATTCGCGCCTCCTCCTCGAAGCGGTCCCTGAGCCGCTGGATGTCCTCCTCGATGTGCTCAGTGTCTAGTTGGACCTGCGCCTTGTCGCGGTGGATCTGCTCCAGAACGGTGCGCAGCTCTTTCAGCTCCTGGTCGTAGAGGTCGTCCAGCTGATTGCGGGACACCTGCTTCTGCCGCAGCGCCTGGATCTCAGCCTCGATCTGCTTGTTCTGCTGCTCCAGGTAGTGCACCTTGTCGATGTACACAACAAACCGGTCGTTGAGCCCCTGAAGTTGTTCTTTTTCATTAGATCGTTTGTAGTCACCGTTAAGGATCGAGGTTTGACTGTAATCAACACTGTCGGCGGAACTCAGCACAGTTGAGCTGTACGCCCGGGGAGCTGGTGCGTTCACGGTCCTCTTGTAGGATGCGGTCATGGTGGAGCCCGGGCTTGTCCGGGACCACGACTGGGAGCGAAAACCGCTTGAGGGGGTGCCGCTGGGGCGGCCGTAGCCGTAACTGGTTGTTCTTGTATCCATAACTCTCCTGAAGGGACTTCCTATCGTGTCCACCGGGTAACTCATCCGGTCAGGCTAAAGTAGAAGATGCACACGGGAATGAAGGGAGACAGTGCTGGCGGTGCAGAGGCGTGTGTGTGTAAATGTGTGTGTGTGCGTAGGTGAGGGGTGTATGGCTTTCACAGCGACTGAGAGAGCCTCCGTCTTCTCCTTATATACCGGAGCTTCTGCCGCTAACACGGCATGTCCAAGCAGTTTTGTTTCCTCCTATGAAGGAAGGGAGGGGATAGAAAGGAGCGTCAGCTGACGGTCCTGGGACCCTGCTCAGCCTGAACCACGTGGCTCAGATGAGCTACGTGGGTGTGGGATTTAGAATAAACTTGGAGACAGTGAGGTGATGTGTCTACTTACGTTCTATCCAATTTATAATTGCTTACTCGTTCCGATCATTTCAGCACCACAGACAGCAACAGTCAGCTGTCAGTCGATTCCCCGCTGAGGGAAAACAGCAGCATTTCCGTATCACAGAATATTGACAACAAAAGAGCACTCCATCACAGCTTTGCGATTCTGCTGACTACTGCTGAGCCAAGGTCTGCAAGCAACTCTGCTTCACTTATCTTGTTAGTTCAGTGGCTCAAATCAAGATTAGGCGAACATACCTACAGTTTTTATGTGGTGTGCAGCTGTATTCAACACCCTTGGATTTCTAACTTTTAGGACCTGTCAGGAAGTGGTGGTGGAGGTGAGGCAGACGCTATGAGACCCAGGTAGCAGTAAAATGAGGAGGATTTAATGATG